>BPTQ01000005.1:169281334-169333690 GCA_019973895.1 Chrysanthemum seticuspe | reverse complement strand
TCGTATGAAAAATTTGAGTTATGACAATTTTGACGCCAAATTTGACCGAAAAAATTTGAATTCGGGTCCAAAAATTTGAATTTTTTGACCAAAATTTTCCAAGTTAAACCAAAATTTGAATTTCGCGTAAAAATTGAACGTTTAGTCTCCTCAAAAATTTAAATTTTACTCAAGTTTTCCCGCCAAAAAACTCTATGCGTAGAAAGAGCTTAGGCGTAGACAATAGAAGTTACGAGTAGGATATGGTTTAGGCGTAGGATTCCTTAGGCGTAGGAAATGCTTATGCGTAAGTTTAAAGTTAGGCGTAGAAAAACTTATGCGTAAGATTTAGCTTATGCGTAAGACAAGGCTTAGGCGTAAGAAAAATACTTAAGCATAAAGTGTTCTACGCGTAAGTCTAAGCTTATTTGTAAGATTAGGGTTTTGCCCAAAAAAATCCTTTAGACTATCACAGTGTAAAAGATATCCAAAGTCGAAGTGTTCCACAAACTTATCCAAGTGAGGGAAGCACTGAGTAATCGTTATAGCTCGAAGAATCTGCACAAAACTCTTATGCGTAGAAAGTTATGCGTAGAAACAGGGCGTTGACTTTTCTTACGCGTAGAACTAGGGTTTTGACCTACGCGTAAAAAATTTCCAGTGATTCAAACAATTTCTCTTGCACAAACAGCCTTAGAAACACTCGAATAACACAAAAATGTTGACCTTTTTCACCCAAAGTGCTTAGAAAGCTTACGAGTAGAAATGACCAACGAACCAAAAACGAGTTCAAAAATGAAGAAAAACACGTAAAGCTTTGAACTTTTTCCAAAAAACTGAAACTTTAGCACCAAATAAACCTTAAACCACAAGAATCTTGAATTTTTAAGTGCAAAAATTAAAGCTTTAAGCGTGGAAACTTTTGATACCGAGAGCTTACGCGTATCAACACAAACAAACACAAACACTCCTAAACCATTGTTAGGCGATTGATACCAATTGTAGGACCACTACGATATCAACCTTATAACGAAATACCCACGTTAACCACAGTTAAGCGTAGAACTCGTGAAACCCAAACACAAACAAAGCGTAGAAATAAAGATGAGAAAGATGGTGACTTGATGTTAAAACCGTGTATGTTATGCGTAGAAAGATAAACACAAGATGTTATATTGCTCCAAAGAAAACACACACACACACACACTCAAGCACACCCCTCAAATGAGACTTTGAGGGGTTTAAATAGTCCAAGGGACTTGATGCCCTAAAAGGCTTTCCATGGGCTCATTTGGGCTTGGGTTGGATTACATCATACATAAGGCTAGCTTAACTTAACTTATAACCAATTAGCTTAGCCCAAGTCTACGAGCCCGTTGACTATTCTATCACAATATCTAACACACGTTATAAAGTTCCTAAATATGAATGACCATCACTTCTAATAAAACAATTAAGGCTAACTTGTCTTGTACAATATTTTAGGGTTCCAAACCCTATCTTACATCAAGATAAGTGTTTTACTTCATTAATTCAATTATGTCTTCAATTATTTGTGTAATTCCTAGAGATTTTAAGGCTAAACCATCCAAAGAGTATCTTAGAGTTAGAGTTTATAATTCCTAGAGATTTTATAGACGAGACCCTTTGGTAGTTTCAAAGAGTTAGGGACAAACGCATACCCTACGACTTTAGACACACAACGCGATTAAGAATAAGGACGTGACAATTCAACCATCAATAGGAGATAATTAAGGAGTAATAAAACCTAAGTAAACACATCTTTAAACCATCATACGAGCACACAATAATTAGACATAGACTACATACACCTTAGATTAGATAATTAGATAAGTAGAGTAATCGGTAGAAATACCAACCCCCAAATCCAAACCCCGAGATTCGTACCTTTCTAATTCTTAAAAAAATATAAAAAGATAAAAAATAATCTTCCTCAACCCCAACCTTAGCGTAGTAACTTCTCACTAGCATTCCTATTCCCCTACAGAACGATATCAATACCCGTGGCTTACCCTAATACTACACTACAACGATTAGGTTCACTGCCTAGGGTGTTATAAAACTTGCTTGAAGAAAAGGAAGTTCCTTTGACCCCGAACGACGCGTGTAGCGTTATCAAGTTTTTGGCGCCGCTGCCGGGGAATAGAATAGCTAGTTAGGAATCCACCTCGTTTAGGTTTCCTTACTTGATTCCTATCAAGTAAGCCTTTTTTCTCATTTTTAGCTTCCTTGTAGTCTATCCCCCTTCTTTGTGTTTGTGTTCGTAAAGCCCTTTTCATTTGTCGCTATGGCAAGTGAAATTGCATTTGAATCATTAACAAATGAGGAACAATTGAATTTCGCAGATTGGATTGGTTTTTATTGTTCTAATGAATTTGTGAGTGAACTTAGAGATATCCAAAAGGAGACGGGTGTAAGGTTGGATGGGTTTGATAAATTTTGTGCTTGTGTGGCTTCTATTCAACGATCATTGTTAGAATCAACTCCTTTTAGTGAGACCCTATGGAAAATTTTTGAGAAAAGCCTCCTAAGCATAAACCATCAGTTGTTACAACTTTAGGAAATGGATAAGGAGGATTTATCCAACCTTAGGCATCATGATCAAAAAGACCTAGTTTTTAAGAACATGGAACCTAAACCCGAACAAGATTGTGAGATGGTTAGAGTTAAACCACCTATTTGCATGTGTGGGATAGATTTCAAAACATATGACACACATGAGGAATCCTTTAGGCAAATAGAACATAGTGATCAAAATTTTGAGAATGATTCTTATGAATCGGACCAAGAATTTGAAATGGCTAAAGAAGGATTTGAGATACTTAGGAGTGTATTTGGGTTAGATCATACTAAAACACATGATAAACTTTTAGGAGATCTAGATATAATGGAGAATGAGGTGGAAACTCCAAGTCCACAAGCCCTACCATCACTTGAGGAACACACATCGCCTATAACTTACCCGGGAGAAGTAGAAGAGACTATAGGAACCCCGATTGATATAGAACCTTTGGACCAAACGCTAATAGAGAATGTAGGTTTAGATGCTTGTTGTCATGACCTCTCTCTTAGTCCTAGGGAAGTTCCTAATTTTGATAAAATGGAGCCTCAACCAAAAACCTTACCCAATTTTCCGTCTTTAGATGTGAATCTTGGAATTGAATTAGGCCCCAATCCACCCATCAAAATAAATAATCCGGGTAGTTGCTTGATAAAGGTGGTAGACTCTAGGCCATGTAGAGTGGAAGCTAATATAGGAGTAACCCATGACCTTACACACTTATATCACCCATTCATGGTTGACAACAAGAAACATTATGGGTTTAAACCGGGTTTATTATGTCAAGATGGATACATAACTAAGAATCTTTTGAAGTTGATAGAAGATGATCCATTTTTAAGAGAGAGATTTGATTCACCCGCTACACCAATAGACTTAGGTAAGGTTATAATGAATGGAGCACACTCCTTTGAGCATATAAATCACCCATCACCCTCTCCTCACGTAGCAAATTTCCACCCTAAGGGTGTGTATCGCTACTATCACCCGCACTTAAGCTTAAGTGTAGGGAAAACCTCCCCTTATCCGTTAAATAAGGGTAGAGTCAAGCTCATGACTCGAACAAAAACAAGCGCTTCTTGGGAGGCAACCCATGTGTATTTGTTTTTCATTTTTATTTGTGTGTCGTATATCTTTTATTGATTGTTTATTCTCATGTTTGAATTTGTAAAAATGCTTTATTTTGTCTTTAACCTCGTCTTAGTTACATATAAAGGTATTTTACATAAGGGATAAGTGTAGGGAGGATTACACACGTTTTCAAAAGAAACGTGAACATGAGAATTACAATTATTTAAAAGATATACATGTGTGTTTGTTAGAGTCAAATGCTTGTATCAAGTCATAATGGATGTTTTGCAGGAAATTTTTCCAGATTTTAGAGATAAAAATTTTGATTTTTTCCAGAAAATCGCATACCAGTTTCTGTCATGATAACCAGACGGCGTCAGGAGGAGTAGAAACAGCTTCTAACTTTTTCTCGTTTTCTGTGCTACTTATAAATTTTTTGGAATTTTCCAGGTCTTAATTATCTAGAAAATCTGCAAACATCCATTCCACAAGCATTATATCTTATTTAAGTTTGGAATTATATCTTGTTGAGATTTTTGTTTGTTCGGTTTGATGCGTTGGGTTGTCTGTTTTCTTAAAGTGTGCAGGTTTTATTTATCAAGAAGAAAATACAAAAGATTGGAAGAAACTTTTAACGCATACATTCTTCTTGAAGAAAGATTTAACCACTACTTCACACGGATCCTACCGAGCTAATCAGGGGAGTACTAGTTCCTTTCGTTTTTAATTACCTCCTACTATCATAACTTTGATACTTTCGGGGAACATTGGGGACAATGTTCAGTTTAAGTGTAGGGAGGGAAAATAAAACGGGAACTTTGAAACTATGCTTATCCTTGACTATTTGCTTTGTCCAATTGTATTTGTGTAATAAACCATGAGAAAATGTCGGTTAGGGTAATTTTGGCAACAAATTTAAAATTTTTCATGACATATAGGAGTGGGCCATTAGTCTTAATAAAGCGTCTCACGGATAGGAAGTTACATGACTAGCACAAAAACCCTTTACCACCTAAATTCCACCCAAAATGTAAGGATCACCCTTAGATTAGTAGGAATTAAAGCATTCATCTTTAATGCTTAGTGTGTGAACCGGTAGTATAATAGATTCTAGAACTTGTTTTGTGATGCATCCCGAGATCGCTAGTAAGACTAAACTTGTGTAGTTAGGAATAACTAAATGATAAGAGGCATTAGGATAACCCTTGTTTGATACCCGTAATATAATTACTTCTTCCACATCGGTTGAGTAATTCCTCCACACCTTTGCGTTGTACTCATTTTTAGTACACGATACCCCTAGTTAACCCCTCAGAGCCTATCCTTTTCGCGGTTCTCGTGATGTTTCGGTTTTTCCGGAATATCAATGAAAAGCATTGTTTACACCCCACCCCCAAATGTACACCCAAATCGCCTTAGCCTACCTTATGTGCACTCACTTTTAGTGCATTATTGTTATCACCCTAAAAACCCTTAGTTCAATTATCTAGTTGCTTGCATGAGTTGCTAAGTCGAGTCATATCTTTTGTACACAGTTTTGGGACGATTGGGACTCATGGGAAAAGTTAAAGTTTATGAAATGACGGGAAGGGAACGTTAAATTCAAATTCCCTTTATTTGCGTAATAATGTACTCCAAGTGTTTTGATCTGTTCAATTCGGGTCAAATTAGTGTTAGAGTAATAAAATCTCAAGTGTAGGGATGTGCCTATAAATCCCTATCATTTTGATGTTATCGTAGAGGATGGTAGAGTAAAGGTGTATGAAAAAAAATCGAAAAAAAAATTGAAAAAGTGAAAAAGAAAAAAAATAGTGTAAAAAAAAAAAAAAAAAAAAAAAAAAAAAAAAAAAAAAAAAAAAAAAAAACGGGCTACCATCCTACATCTATCTTTTAAATTTATGTTTGTTTGTTTCAGTTATCTAGAGTTTAGAGTGTCGAGTCTTGGCTTAGCAACGCCATTCTTCGTATGCTTGTAACATAAAGATTTTTGACTTGCCACCACTAAATAGCCTATCCCACTAAACCCTTTGTTTCCCTACCGTAAGCCTAACATTACAACCCTTTAAAGACCTCTTTGATAGTCTTTCCTAGGTGCTTACGCCAAAGCGATGGAGGTTTGATCTATTCTCAAGCCTATGGTAATCTATGTACTAGGACCGGTTAATGAGTGTTTATCTTCCATTTCCAACTTGTTATATTTCATATACACCCGAGAGATGTGAGTATCCAAACACCCCATGTGAGGTGCTAGTATGTTATTTCCGTGCTTGTTATGACTTTTGCGGGGCTTATATGTGTTGTGGATTGTTTTAAACCAATGCTTCATGACCCCTAACTTAAAAATTAATTGGCTAAAAGCACATTTGCTTGAGGACAAGCAAATACCAAGTGTAGGGATATTTGATAAGGTTTTAAAATGTACCTTTTTGAGGGGTCGTTTAAGCCCTTATTTGATCACTTTTATATCCGTTATTACTTAATATCGTTCCTTTTCACTTTTTAGGTCTCTTGAAGGCAAATTGCTGGAATGGCACTTATTTGGACGAAAAGGCGCGGATATACGAAGAAAATGGCCAAAGTCAAGAATCGAGACACTCAAGCTGCTGAAATACAAGGGGACTGCGTCAGGTATTATCTGTGACGCCGTCGCATCACTTTTGTGACGGCTCAGTAGCCAAATTGCTTATTTTCAAGTGACGGTGTCAGGCTTTAAAAGAGTAGGTCGTCGCAACTCAGACGGCCTAGATTTGATCCAGACGGCGTCAGAGACTGAAGGGGACAGCGTCACAAGCATAAGGTGACGCCGTCGCAAGACTAACGTGGCCAAGACGAAACCCTAATAACGGCGACCCGACGGCGTCACAAATCATAAGGTGACGCCGTCGCGATTATAATCTTATATATAGAATCCGAATTTTTCAGTTTTAGTGTGTAGTCTTTTGGAGTAAAAACCTAAACCAAACCAAGGCTGTCTTGTACAGTATTTTAGGGTTCCAAACCCTATCTTACATCAAGATAAGTGTTTTACTTCATTAATTCAATTATGTCTTCAATTATTTGTGTGTATGCTTGCATGTTCTCCATGTCCAGCGAATTTACTTGTGTGTTTGCTTAGGGAATATGAAACTTAATTATTGAATATTGATTGGTTGTCTCTTATCTTAATTGTTAATGATCTAGTAATGCGATAGGTCATTCGTTGTGTAGTTAATGCTTGATTAATCTTTGTGAACCATAGACTATAACACCTAGAGTGGTTGTAGGCTAAACCATCCAAAGAGTACCTTAGAGTTAGAGTTTATAATTCCTAGAGATTTTGTAGACGAGACCTTTTGGTAGTTTCAAAGAGTTAGGGACAAACGCATACCCTACGACTTTAGACACACAACGCGATTAAGAATAAGGACGTGACAATTCAACCATCAATAGGAGATAATTAAGGAGTAATAAAACCTAAGTAAACACATCTTTAAACCATCATACGAGCACACAATAACTAGACATAGACTACATACACCTTAGATTAGATAATTAGATAAGTAGAGTAAGTTGAAATACCAACCCCCAAATCCAAACCACGAGATTCGTACCTTTCTAATTCTTAAAAAATATAAAAAGATAAAAAATAATCTTCCTCAACCCCAACCTTAGCGTAGTAACTTCTCACTAGCATTCCTATTCCCCTAGAGAACGATATCAATACCCGTGGCTTACCCTAATACTACACTGCCTAGGGTGTTATAAAACTTGCTCGAAGAAAAGGAAGTTTCTTTGACCCCGAACGACGCGTGTAGCGTTATCAATCACTCAGGTCCTTGCCCCGCCAAGTGCCACAAATGCCAAAAATCGGGACACCTCGCCAGGGATTGTAGAGGTAAAGCCATAGTCACATGTTTTTGATGTGGGGAGCAAGGACACTATCGGAACCAATGTCCCCAAAACCAAGGTCAACAAGTTGAAGGAGCTCATGGGAAAACATATATGTTAGAAGGAGGAGAAGCTCACCAGGGTATCAACAACGCGGCAGACTTAAGAAGTTTAGAAACTAACAGTCTTATTTCCTTATGCACTATGTCGTACTAAGTTTATGTCTTCCATTGTCACACCCCCAAAATATCGCAGCGGAACGATAGTGTCATTGGGGTATAACGTCATAGCACAAAGTATGGATACAGAAAACGACCTCTATAATGAGACGTTTTGAAAAGTTTACCATTCGATTTCATAAGTTAAAGTTTACACCACAAGAATTCACAAAGTTTGATAATACATAAAAAGTTTACAAAACAAGTCGAATGGTAATTGTTAAAAGCACAAGACTTCATTGTATGCCATGCGACCCAAAAGCTCCATGAAGTGCTATCATCTTAAGACCTGAGATAAACATGCTAAAAAGTGTCAACACAAAGGTTGGTGAGTTCATAAGTTTGTAATTGCATGATCTAAAATACTTTGAGAAATGTTCACACAGCAAAGGCATTGTAAATCCACTCAGTTCCAAGTTCCGCCCATACAAAACTTGCAACCTGTGTGTTCACAACCCACTGCCTAAAATAGAATGACAATCATGAATATACGCATTAAAGTAGTTAAAAGTATAAATGTCACCACAAGGGTCTTCCAACAACTCGTGTTGGGATGTTCCTCCAACGCTCACGTTGGGTTGTATCCATAAAAATGGCCTTCCAACATATAAATGCTGGGATGTTCCTCCAATGACTCACGTTGGGCTGTATCCAAATAAATGGCCTTCCACCATATAAATGATGGGATGTTTGTTTAAGTCTAATCACTACACGCACCAAGTCTAAGGTATAAGTAATGTTGTTTGGCAATAGAGTTTAAATGTTTTGATAAATAAGCATGTATCTCGCCCCAAATAGTTTATAAGAATTTAAACGAGTAAAAGTGGGGTATGAACTCACCTGGTGTGATTAATATGCTAACAAAATGATGTGCACGAAAATGAGGCTCGGAAACTATCCGCAACCTAAAATGAATGTTATGACTTGAGTTATGATATGTAATGAGTTATGGTGTTATGATATGCATGCATTTCGTATGTTATTTATACCATTTGTGAGTTTTGAAAAATAATACTTATCGTCGAAAAAAAATACTCTTTTGACGTCTTGACCAATCTTAGATTACTTTACAAGTATTTACGTCAAAATGTCATCCCACAATAGTTTCGTAATGATTTATAGTGAAATTATCACTTTTCGTCGTAAAACAATGTCATCGGAAATTTCATGAAATTAATAAAAATGGCTCCGAGAAACTAGTCGTAAAATGGTGTACGTCGATCGTTAGAGAACGAACTCGACGGTTTTGGAAAGTTTGTATCGAACTCTAGAAGTTTCAGTTCAGGAGTTTTCGTCCAAAAGGTCTCGATCATAAAGATATCAAGGTTTAAAGATAGTGATTTTGGCTAATTGTAGTGCAGAAAATGAGTTTCGGCCAAGTTTGAACATCCGTAAATAATTTACTATAACTCCGCTTTACAAACAGCTTGTTGTTTTGAAAAATATAGCCGGTGAACTTGATTTTACTAGAAGACATTTCGTTCCAAAAAGTTTCACAACCTCGTTAAAAGCAGCCGCAAACATGGTCGTTACAGCTAATGTAACACTTGTATCGTAAAAATAATATAGTTTTTCAGAAAATAATAGTTACGGCAACTTTATGAAAACGTGCATATATTTGTCGTTTCAAATCCGTTTTCTACGTATAATATGTCCTTAGCTTCGTATCGAAGTAAACTAATATATTTTTGATAAGTCGAAATAATTTGTGAAGCTTAAGGCTCGTTTTTGACCCGAACAAACTAAAAACTGTAAGCTGAATTTTCTGAAAAGTATTTATTTCGTCGTCAAACTTTAAAAATTCACCACGGCTTCGTTATAACTCCGTTTTAATCCGTTCAAGCGGCCACGGATTCGTTTTAAAGTATATTTTCTAAATATCAAGGCCAAATTTTCGTACCAACAGTAGGTTTTTCCAGAAATTTGAAATAAGGACAGAACATAAATATATAGTTATCGAAAATAGTTTTTCTCGGACAAAACCTATTCTAATCCCTTCAAATCAACTCCAAACTAATCTAATCCTACCATACACCTTCTTAGGGTGTCATGGGTTCCTAATCACCATCAAGACCAATGAATACCATGGGGATAATTATAGGATGACCATAAATATATATATAACTTCTTAAAATCATGAAAAATGGTATAAATCACATAAGGCTTGCATGTTTTTGCTCAAAAATGATGAGATGAGTATGAAATGAATATGTAAGATGAAAATAAATATGAGATGCTTACAAGTAAATATGATGAGGTGATTAGAACCAAGGATTAACCTAAGCACCCTAGGTTTTTATTTCAAAACCTTAATTAAGAGTGTGATCTAGATTGTATACTTGAGCTAGCAAAATTTTGTGATTTCTTGCACACCCTACAATGGCCGGTTTTGTGATGAGAACAAGAGAGGAAATATTGCTACTTGGTGAATTATTTGAGTTCCAATGAAATGCATGAATGTTATAATGTATATATCTATACCTTTGAAATTTTTACCACAACAATCAATGCCAACACCCCCTAGGCCGGTTTTTAGGGATCTTTGTCCATAGAAATATATATTTTTTTTTTTTTAAATCTTGTATAAATAAATTTGTGTAAAACTTGTTAAATAAAAATGTGTAATTAGTTGTAACTTGTAAGGTAAAAGGTAGTCTTTAGGTACAAGTAAGTTTTTAGTAAATCAAAATAGATTGTATTGAGGTGATAAAAATTGTAAAAATACTTTCCTTGTGAAAATTGAGTGATAAAAATAATTATCGTATAATTTTAAGAAAAAATGACGTAATAATTAAACTTTAACGATTATTATACCAAATAAATTTGAAACACTAGGAAAACTAAAAATATAGTTTTTATAAACTAAATGTAAGTTTAAAAATACCTCGGGATCATTTTTGAAAGTAACGGATTAAATATTTAAACTAATAACTCACTCGATAAAGATTATTAAATATAAAAATTACGCGTTAAATGTGAAATGCAAAAATCATGAATGAATCGTTATGAGATGATGAATATGGAGTATGAGGAATGACCGGAAATTGAGAATTGTGACATTCTTCCCCTGATAGAAGAATCGCGTCCTCGCGATTCAATCGGCGATACATAAGGTTCTACCCTAAGGTTTCACAAAATCAAGTGTATGGTCAAAGTGCTTATGCCAAAACTTACGCGTCTAGGCTTCTTATCTAATGAAACTCGCTGAATCTGAATAATACGGTGGATCACTTAATGGTCTAGGAAAACGTACCAGTTACGCATTGCGGGCTTCCTCGGTCCCTATATAGAATGCTCGACCTCGAGGTGGACTGATATTGAGTACCGGGTTCGGGTTATTTCCTTCAATTGCCATAGCTAGATGAGCTTGTATCGGCGGTTTATTCAACTGAGGACAATTATTCCGGAAGTGATTCGGGCTGTTACATTCAAAGCAAGTCTTTTGATTATTCCTCATGTTGCCCGTGTTAACCGTTGTTGTTGGTCTTGCACGCTCTCTACACTGGCTTGAAAAATGATTCGACTGATTGCATATTGTACATAAGCGGCAGGGCTTGGTCTTCGGGTGATGATAAGCACACTTAGCACATTTGGGATGTGTACCCGCATACTCTCTTTGTTCAGTACTAGTTGCCACAAAAACTCTCGCCCTTTTGTTGTCTGCTACCACGTCTATCTGCTTATTCGACCCACTTGCTTCCTTCCTCTTATCACTGCTCTTCAAAGTACCATTTCTAACCATCTCGTCTGTCAGGGTTCCTGCCCTCAGTATCGCACTTTGGATTGTAGACGGCTCAGTTGTTTTCACAGTTCCACGGATTTCGGGGACAAGACCATATATGTACCTCGAGATTCTCTTGGACTCAGGGGTAACTAGATGAGGAACTAGTCTGGCTAACTCATGAAATCGGTCAGTGTAGGCTGCGTGACCAGCCCCTATCATTGAGTGGTGATAAAATTCATCTTCCAATTTCTGCATTTCATTGTCCGGGCAGTACTCCTCTTTCAGTAACTCCTTAAATTCGTCCCATGTCATGCCTATAGCTGCTTCTCTGCCCCTAGCCTGTAGCTGTGTGTTCCACCATGTCAGAGGCTTTCCTGATAACAAGCAAGCAGCATACTTCACCCTCTGATGTGTGGCACAATTGCTGATGTCGATCACTGCCTCTGTCTTCTCTACCCATCGAGTATACGCCAAAGCACCTCCTATACCATCAAATTCCACAGGTTTGCATGCCGAGAATTCCTTATATGTGCACCCAATTCTGTTGTTGTTGTTGTTGGTGTTGTTGTTGTTGTTACTACCAGCTACATTGTTGGTGTCGCCAGTACCGTTCCCGTTCCCGTGGTTTCCCGAGTTATTCATATGATTTCCAACTTGTGTGACAATAGTGGGAAGCAAGATTTGAAGTTGTTGAGCGATGATGGCGGCAAAATCAGGGTTTCCGCCAGTGTTGTTATTGTTACCCATGTCGCTACCGCCTTCTCTACCTCCACGTCCACCTGTCATTCCACCCCTTGGTACCGCACCACCTCGGCCAGTACTGCGTGTTACTCTCTTTGGTGCCATTGTCTCTGCAAGGGAAAGAACCGTTGAATTCCCAATGTCTATACTTAACGTCCTCAAATATAATTTCACGCCACAAATTGGTTCCTAAGGGGTCCACACCGATCTACGTATGCGTAGTCGCATATGTCCACGTGAGTTGTGACGCATTTATAATTATGTTGGCCACCATAATTATAATTGCTTCATTTCACACGTGTGCATACCACCAAGCATACATGTCTCGGCGATTGGTGTTACTTAAGTAGGTAGCCAGTCTATCATCCGATTCTAAACAGTGAAGGAGGGATTTAGGGTAGGCATCTAGGAAGAGTCGCACTTGGTGTATAGAAAATTCCGTTAGGTGCTAAAGTCACTATGAGGTTTAGTCGCCAGCAGTTCCCAAAGTATCCTCAAGAGAACTCCCATCCTCGGGCAAAATCATCAAATCTATCCAGCTTTATAGTAACACTTATTTAGCTCGATCTCGCATCTCATCAAACAAGAACTGTCACGAGATCAAGTTAGATAAGTGCTCGTTACTGAGCTCCATATCTTTGATGACTCAACTAGATTTTGGGACTCCCCTATTGGTACAAGGAAACTACGTTATCTAATGAGGTGGTTCTAGAAGGAATACTTAAGAAAACATATGCGCACGAAAAGTGAGTAAGGCAATAGGAAACGAAAGGATCGACGTGAGAGCGGTTATAGTCTAGGAACTAAAATGCAACCTAGTTCTCTATAACCAAGGCTCTGATACCAATCTGTCACACCCCCAAAATATCGCAGCGGAACGATAGTGTCATTAGGGGTATAACGTCATAGCACAAAGTATGGATACAGAAAACGACCTCTATAATGAGACGTTTTGAAAAGTTTACCATTCGATTTCATAAGTTAAAGTTTACACCACAAGAATTCACAAAGTTTGATAATACATAAAAAGTTTACAAAACAAGTCGAATGGTAATTGTTAAAAGCACAAGACTTCATTGTATGCCATGCGACCCAAAAGCTCCATGAAGTGCTATCATCTTAAGACCTGAGATAAACATGCTAAAAAGTGTCAACACAAAGTTTGGTGAGTTCATAAGTTTGTAATTGCATGATCTAAAATACTTTGAGAAATGTTCACACAGCAAAGGCATTGTAAATCCACTCAGTTCCAAGTTCCGCCCATACAAAACTTGCAACCTGTGTGTTCACAACCCACTGCCTAAAATAGAATGACAATCATGAATATACGCATTAAAGTAGTTAAAAGTATAAATGTCACCACAAGGGTCTTCCAACAACTCGTGTTGGGATGTTCCTCCAACGCTCACGTTGGGCTGTATCCATAAAAATGGCCTTCCAACATATAAATGCTGGGATGTTCCTCCAATGACTCACGTTGGGCTGTATCCAAATAAATGGCCTTCCACCATATAAATGATGGGATGTTTGTTTAAGTCTAATCACTACACGCACCAAGTCTAAGGTATAAGTAATGTTGTTTGGCAATAGAGTTTAAATGTTTTGATAAATAAGCATGTATCTCGCCCCAAATAGTTTATAAGAATTTAAACGAGTAAAAGTGGGGTATGAACTCACCTGGTGTGATTAATATGCTAACAAAATGATGTGCACGAAAATGAGGCTCGGAAACTATCCGCAACCTAAAATGAATGTTATGACTTGAGTTATGATATGTAATGAGTTATGGTGTTATGATATGCATGCATTTCGTATGTTATTTATACCATTTGTGAGTTTTGAAAAATAATACTTATCGTCGAAAAAAAATACTCTTTTGACGTCTTGACCAATCTTAGATTACTTTACAAGTATTTACGTCAAAATGTCATCCCACAATAGTTTCGTAATGATTTATAGTGAAATTATCACTTTTCGTCGTAAAACAATGTCATCGGAAATTTCATGAAATTAATAAAAATGGCTCCGAGAAACTAGTCGTAAAATGGTGTACGTCGATCGTTAGAGAACGAACTCGACGGTTTTGGAAAGTTTGTATCGAACTCTAGAAGTTTCAGTTCAGGAGTTTTCGTCCAAAAGGTCTCGATCATAAAGATATCAAGGTTTAAAGATAGTGATTTTGGCTAATTGTAGTGCAGAAAATGAGTTTCGGCCAAGTTTGAACATCCGTAAATAATTTACTATAACTCCGCTTTACAAACAGCTTGTTGTTTTGAAAAATATAGCCGGTGAACTTGATTTTACTAGAAGACATTTCGTTCCAAAAAGTTTCACAACCTCGTTAAAAGCAGCCGCAAACATGGTCGTTACAGCTAATGTAACACTTGTATCGTAAAAATAATATAGTTTTTCAGAAAATAATAGTTACGGCAACTTTATGAAAACGTGCATATATTTGTCGTTTCAAATCCGTTTTCTACGTATAATATGTCCTTAGCTTCGTATCGAAGTAAACTAATATATTTTTGATAAGTCGAAATAATTTGTGAAGCTTAAGGCTCGTTTTTGACCCGAACAAACTAAAAACTGTAAGCTGAATTTTCTGAAAAGTATTTATTTCGTCGTCAAACTTTAAAAATTCACCACGGCTTCGTTATAACTCCGTTTTAATCCGTTCAAGCGGCCACGGATTCGTTTTAAAGTATATTTTCTAAATATCAAGGCCAAATTTTCGTACCAACAGTAGGTTTTTCCGGAAATTCGAAATAAGGACAGAACATAAATATATAGTTATCGAAAATAGTTTTTCTCGGACAAAACCTATTCTAATCCCTTCAAATCAACTCCAAACTAATCTAATCCTACCATACACCTTCTTAGGGTGTCATGGGTTCCTAATCACCATCAAGACCAATGAATACCATGGGGATAATTATAGGATGACCATAAATATATATATAACTTCTTAAAATCATGAAAAATGGTATAAATCACATAAGGCTTGCATGTTTTTGCTCAAAAATGATGAGATGAGTATGAAATGAATATGTAAGATGAAAATAAATATGAGATGCTTACAAGTAAATATGATGAGGTGATTAGAACCAAGGATTAACCTAAGCACCCTAGGTTTTTATTTCAAAACCTTAATTAAGAGTGTGATCTAGATTGTATACTTGAGCTAGCAAAATTTTGTGATTTCTTGCACACCCTACAATGGCCGGTTTTGTGATGAGAACAAGAGAGGAAATATTGCTACTTGGTGAATTATTTGAGTTCCAATGAAATGCATGAATGTTATAATGTATATATCTATACCTTTGAAATTTTTACCACAACAATCAATGCCAACACCCCCTAGGCCGGTTTTTAGGGATCTTTGTCCATAGAAATATATATATTTTTTTTTTTAAATCTTGTATAAATAAATTTGTGTAAAACTTGTTAAATAAAAATGTGTAATTAGTTGTAACTTGTAAGGTAAAAGGTAGTCTTTAGGTACAAGTAAGTTTTTAGTAAATCAAAATAGATTGTATTGAGGTGATAAAAATTGTAAAAATACTTTCCTTGTGAAAATTGAGTGATAAAAATAATTATCGTATAAAAGTACTAAAAACGTAAAGTGTAAATTGCGCATTAAAAATATAAATTATTAGAAATAGCTCACTCAATAATCAAATTTATAAATTAGGCAATGAAAGTTTTTACTAGGGCTCCATAAAAATTTGAATGTAAATCAAATATTTTTGATATAAAAATCAAAAGGATCACAAAGTTTAAATAAACCATATTATTAGCAATTTCAAATTAATAATGCAGTAAAAAAGAATTTTAATATGCTATTAATAAAAATAGTGAGTTAAAAGTGTTCCTTTCATAAAAATGTTAAAAATAGTGGAGTTATGTTAGATAAAACTAAATGATTTTTGAATGAACATGGATTTCTGATGGAAAATGGAATGTTCAACTCTTACATGAAAAATGGTATAATCACATACGGCTTGCATGTTTTTGCTCAAAAATGATGAGATGAGTATGAAATGAATATGTAAGATGAAAATAAATATGAGATGCTTACAAGTAAATATGATGAGGTGATTAGAACCAAGGATTAACCTAAGCACCCTAGGTTTTTATTTCAAACCTTAATTAAGAGTGTGATCTAGATTGTATACTTGAGCTAGCAAAATTTTGTGATTTCTTGCACACCCTACAATGGCCGGTTTTGTGATGAGAACAAGAGAGGAAATATTGCTACTTGGTGAATTATTTGAGTTCCAATGAAATGCATGAATGTTATAATGTATATATCTATACCTTTGAAATTTTTACCACAACAATCAATGCCAACACCCCCTAGGCCGGTTTTTAGGGATCTTTGTCCATAGAAATATATATATATATTTTTTTTTAAATCTTGTATAAATAAATTTGTGTAAAACTTGTTAAATAAAAATGTGTAATTAGTTGTAACTTGTAAGGTAAAAGGTAGTCTTTAGGTACAAGTAAGTTTTTAGTAAATCAAAATAGATTGTATTGAGGTGATAAAAATTGTAAAAATACTTTCCTTGTGAAAATTGAGTGATAAAAATAATTATCGTATAATTTTAAGAAAAAATGACGTAATAATTAAACTTTAACGATTATTATACCAAATAAATTTGAAACACTAGGAAAACTAAAAATATAGTTTTTATAAACTAAATGTAAGTTTAAAAATACCTCGGGATCATTTTTGAAAGTAACGGATTAAATATTTAAACTAATAACTCACTCGATAAAGATTATTAAATATAAAAATTACGCGTTAAATGTGAAATGCAAAAATCATGAATGAATCGTTATGAGATGATGAATATGGAGTATGAGGAATGACCGGAAATTGAGAATTGTGACACAAAATAAGTGGTGATCTAAAGATTTAATGTTATGCCATGGTATGATTTTTTCTTTAGAATCAAGGTCTTTCAAAATGAAATTTTTTCTATTCTTGTTTGATTGTGAAATTGTTTCGTTTTACTTAAAAGATCCCTTAAAAACTATCATACCTGACACTAACAATCTTTAATGTCTTAAAATGGTCCTTATTTGTCATCTTTCAAAATTGAATCTTGCCACGTCTTTCCCCAAATTTTTCTAAATGATTTAAATCAGTTGGGATCACAAATCTCAAATGGTTTGATATTTCTGATCAGGGTAGAGATCGTGATTTAAATCTCAAATCTGTGTTAAATGGAATTGGTTTTAGTCCTTTAAAGGCACTCCTGCCTCCATGTGCCAAACGATTTCAATATACATAATGCACATGTTGAGGAGGAGGATTTATCAAAAAACCAGATGAGTATTTAAACAAGGCCACATTTTCTCCCATGTTTTCTAAACCTAATTAAATCACTTGGGATACAAAATCTCAAAGGGTTTGATATTTTTGATCGGGGGAGAATTTATGATTTAATAATGAAATTTGATAAAAGGTAATCGTTTTGATTTAATTGTGCACGCTGCTTGCTCATATGTGCTAAACGCTTTCGAATCTTGAAGCACATATTGAGGGGGAGCAAATAAACTATCGAGGTACCAAAGATTTTTAAAGTGATTTATAAAGTACCTTGATTTAGTTTTCAAATGGTTTCTTAATGGCTCTTGTGATTGTGGATGTGCTTCAAATTAACTCTTGCCTCTATGTGATAAAATGATTTCACTTATCCTATGCACATATTGAGGGGGAGAATTTTACCATGAAAATCAAATGGCTTTTTCGTATGAAAATTGTGATCAAAGAAAATATTTCAAAGTCCTCTTGCCTCCTTGTGCTAAACAATTTATAAATCATACGCATATGTTGAGGGGGAGGTTTTCTAAATGATCAAAACTATTAGGGTACAAAATGCTTTGATCTCGTATCACAAGTACCTTGATTGTTTTTCCAAATGATTTTTCAATTGGTTTCAAGGAAGAATGAACTGTACCAAAAGACTGACCATTTTACTTTATGCATGGAGTTATAAGGATGGCGAGGTTAGGTATTTCTTCCCACGATCCGCCAGAACCGGAGGGATCTTCCCAGGGATAATCCACTAGATAGTGTAGAGTCCTTAGGAATATTGAAAAAAGGAGAAAAATGAGAATATGGGAAGAGTGCGGACTGAGACAGAGCTAGTACTAGAATAAAACCAACAAGGTTCTAGTTATGAAGTCTCGGTAAGCACTGAAGGGGTTGAAGAATGAAAAAGAACTGAATGTGAAAAAGGGTGAAAAGAAATAGCCCTCCATCAATTCAACCTTAGGGCAGAAACCGGGTTCAATACATATGCTACTGGTGTTTACTAAGGTAACACTGGTATTGAAGACAAGACGTCATGGACCCAGTGACACACTGCACTAAACTTCCCAAGCTACTCAAGTTCCTCTTAAAAGGGCTTGTTTCATTCTCACGGGGAACCGACATTATCTATCGACTTTCTCTTAGAGATTGTTGATATTGAAGAAAGAGACCCTCTCCCTAGTCTCCGACATAGGGAACCAAATGTGCACAATTGAGTCTAGAGCCAAGAGATCATCCACAATATCTCGTTAGGACACAATATTAATGAAGACTTACTGTTTCACATAATGTGAAAAGTAAGAATATATTAAGAGTCCTACGCTTTATCCTTGTGGTATTGTCAGAACATCCGAGTGATATGAAAATATTCACAATGAAGATGGAAATCCTTCTAGAGCCAACATCATACAAGCTCTTGGTGGGTGACATGTGAGATCTTGCAAAAGATCAAGCTTGTGACAACTGGATAGAAACGATGGGGAGATTCAATCTTGAATCAACCTTGGTCCAGGAATGGAATTGACGTATACTTTTGGAAAAACCGTTCGATGTGCAAACCTTCTTTTCTCTAGCACGTCGAATGTGTATTCATATTTCAAACTCAAAAAGTATCTCTGATTGAAAAAATACTTTTGGAAAAACTGTTCGATGTGCGAATCTCTTCCTTTCGCTAGCACGTCGAATGTGTACTCTTTTCAAATACAAAAAGTATTTTTGATTGAAAATTGATCTTTCTCATAAAACCTTCGTCGTATTGCAAAACTCTTTCTTCTAAGCAATACGCGATTGTTTTCAAATCATTTTTCATCAATCAGTGAATCTCAATTCGCTGGTTCACTCACTCCGTGTTGTCTTCTTTGAGACGTTCCGGTTTGAGAACAGCTAGAACAGCTGCGAAACCCTATCAAGGAGATTCTTAGGAATCCTACCTGATCACAGGCAGTACTTGTACTGATCAACGGGGAACCGTGGGCCGTGTACCTCAATTCAACAAAAGTGATCAAAGACACTTTTGTGTGTTTTATTGCTAACTGTTGTTTGCAGGTACATTTGGACGGTCCCAGCTGATCAGAATTGAGCGGTCAATCCAAAGCTGCATGCTCACAGCATCCACACTTAATTTGAAGAAATCATGACTGGTGCATATCTACATAACCTGGATCTGATATTTCATACTATGCTTCTGCTTCGCTGCTGCAAATATCATGAACCAGTAAGGCTTCCGCTACTCTGATGGAAAGATGTCATGATTCAAAAGTGTGAGCATGTCGGTCCGAAAGTCACAACATCACATGAAGGCAACACAACTATGGATGATCCAGAGAGATTTACTGTGGCTGATGATCTCAATGAAAGCTCAAAGATCATCAAAGATGTGGACCAGTAAAAGGCCTCCACTTAAACTACAAATCTATGCGGACTTTGAAGAATCGCTGCTAAAGCACAAAGATTGCGGAAATGAAGAATTCAAGTCTACGAGCTCAAGATCGAAGTCAAAGATAGAATGCTAGGAAGCAAAATGTATTTCATGGGGTGACCTCCCTTAGGGGGAGATTGTTAGGAATTGGAAATTCCATATTAAAGTATCGGTCACCCCAATTATAGTCTAGCATAAGTTAGCTCGTAGACTTGTAGTTATTTAAGTTGTTAAGTAGTTAATTAGTTAGTTTGTAGCGTAGTTTAGTTTATTGTAACATCGTGGAGGAAGGACGGGTCTTTACCCACTGTATACCTGATCCACAGGCCGATCGGAGGTCGTGTAAGTTGTAACTATAAATACCCCTTCCATCCATGGAAGGGGTGGAGCTTTTCAATCTAACCTTACAACTTTTGTGAACCAAGTCTCTACCAAGAAATCTCCCTCTCTCTACTTTCTCTCTCTAAAATGGCAAACATGTATTTTGATCATCCAAGACCACCCGAATCATCAACACAATAATATTATCGATCCTACAGCCCATCTAACGAACATTACCACGATTCTGAACTTCAACACGTCCATTGTTAACAAAAGCCTGATTCCTTGTATTTGATGAGGTACGAATGCGATTGTTGGATTTATTTGAATATCGGCTGAAGGCTCTGGCAATCATGACAAACCCTTGCTGCAATGCATCAAAAGCTTTTGTATCCTCATTAGATTCACTGTAAAGTGCTTGATCATTGTTTTTGTTGTTGTATGGAACCAATTGAGTTTCTTGAGATTGGTGCTGTGACGGATCATATGGTGTAATTGTTGTAGTTGGTTGTGGAGGATTTGTGAAAGTTTTTGGCAAATTCGGGAATTGAGGATAGCATACTTGAGCCCACAAAGCTAATTGCTGATTATCCGGAAGTGAAGGTGAAACAGTTTGTCCACGGATAACCCTTTCTTTGTCAACTTCTTTTTTATGGCGCTTCAAATAGTCGTACAACAATCCGTATGTAGCATGATGAATATTTTTAGCTTGACGGATGAAAATGACATACTTTTCCCAATCAGGACCAAGACTACTCAGGAACTTAGTGTTGACAGCAATTCTCGGCATAATGATGTTTTGTTTGTCCAAGTCATTGATGATGTCTGAGAATCGATGATGATATGACTCTAATGTCTCCCCTGGTTCAATCATGAAGTGTTCATAAGCCAAGTAGATTTTGGATTCCATGTCTTCTTGATTGAGTTATGTGCCTTCCATGAGAAGATGAATATGCTCCCACATTGCTTTAGCAATCTTTTGAGCATCAACACTTCGAAGTATCAGATTAGGTAATCCCAAAAGGATGTATTGCATTGCCAGTTCATCGGCTTCAAAGTGTAGAAGTTGATCAGTAGTGAGTTCATTAAGACCAACAACGTTGGTGACATCACCTCTTGGTGGATTAGCATTAGGATCTCTGGGTGTATTGACAGTAGGCATCTGAAACGGGCCTTCCAGGGTGACCTTCTTCAAAAAGTTTCCATGTGGCTTCTTTAGATCACACAACCTAAAGAACCTTATCACCCATTGATCGTAGTTACCGGGAGTGAGCATTGGAGGTCTATCAAGTGATCCAGCCTCATGAATGGATTGTTGGCTACTTAAAGCTTCACACATCTTTGCAAACCAAGACGGTTCCTTCATAGTATTCCTTGATAGATGTTGATTGTGAAAGTTTGTGTAAGGTTGTACTTGAAGACTAAGGGGTGGTTGAATCATTTGTGGTTGAATTGCTCCTTGAGGAAATTGTTGTTGTTGTTGTTGTTGTAGTTGTTGATAAAATTGTTGTTGTTGATTGAGGAGTTGTTGTTGTTGAGGATACACATGAGGGAAGTAGCTAGAGTATGGTGGTTGAGACATCTTGAAACTTGTTTTGTAAAATGGATCTATGTAGTCAAATGAAACTTTGTTGATGAAGAATCCTTATGCGTAGAAACCAAGCTTAGGCAAAGAAAATACCTTCTGCGTAAAAACACCAACTTACGCGTAAGAAGTGAGCTTACGCGTAGGGTTAAGGAAACCTTAGCTTATGCATAAAACAAAAGCTTAGTAATAGAATGTTTAAGCGTAAAATTTGCCTATCCGTAAGACAAGGCTTAGGCGTAAGAAAATGCTTATGCGTAAAGATTCTACGCGTAAGTGTTTGCTTAGGCGTAAAACTAGGGTTTTGCCTAAAAATCCTTTACACTTATCCCAGTGTAAAAGATATCTAAAGTCAAAGTGTTTTCAGGCTTATCCAAGCAAGAAAACACTGAGTAAACTAATAACACTGAAGATCAAACCAAGGAAAACCTTACGCGTAAATTTAGGGTTTACTTATGCGTAAGATTTGTCAAATGCTTCCAAAACTTTGATTTCTGCCCAAAATGTTTCTAAACCAGATTTTTGTGATGAAATAGCTTCAATATCACCAAAATAACACAAAAGTGTGAAACTTGATGATCCAAAACTTTTATGCACCTTACGCGTAAAACAGACCACATGTATCAAACCAAGCTTAAAAACAAAGAAATACACATAAAGTTTCAAACTTTTTGCCAAAAACTTCAATTTTAACACCAAATAACCTTTAAAGTACAAGAATCTTGAGTTTTGAAGTGAGAAAATGAAAGCTTTTAGGCGTATAAAGATTTGAATACCGAAATTTTACACGTAGGAAAGAAAACCTCAAAAACAAAATCGTTCACCCAAATATTTGGCGAATGATACCACTGTTAGGTTCCCATTTATGTAACACAAGCATCAATATGAAGAAATGAGGTAAAGAATAGATCGGATAAACACACACACACTTATACGTATAAATGAAAGAAAGTTTATGCTTAGGATAAATGTGAAAGTGAACAACCAACCTTCAAATGAAGGTTTACAAGGCTATTTAGAGGAGAGGGAGTTAGGGCAACACACCTAGTCCAATCCTTTCCTTATTGGATGTGGGCCAAGGCTTATGGGCTTTCTACATAATCCTTGCCTTTAATACTAACATAAAAGCCTAATTAAGTTAACTATTACATATTAATTGCTAACACTTGTAATCTAGTTTAGGAGTGATTCCAACAATGTATTTGCTCCTTTTCGTCCAAATGTGCTTCATTCCAGCATTTTGCTTCCAAGAGACCTAAAAAGCGAAAAGGAACAAAATTAAGCGGTAACGAATATAAAAGTGGTCGATAAAGGGCTTAAATGAGCCCCTAAAAGCGTACGTTTTAAATACTTATCAGATATTATCCCCAATCCAGGATTATCAAGATATAAAGGGATACAACCTATTCAACTCTGGTAGTACGCCGTATTTAAAGAAGAGAGATGAATAAACTGTAGTATTCTATTATTCGAGCCCACTCAAGATATCTGGAATATGGTGTATTGGACCTCAATATGCCGTATTGACCCGGTGATAAAACAATATAAAACGAGCCCTAGAATTCGCATTTTCACACCATTTCACCACCAACAAACGACCTAAGGAGAAGAATAACACCAAGAGATCAATTTCAAGTGAGGAGATCAAGAGAGGAAGGTCTAGATATCATCCGGTTTTAATATCAATTTCACTGCATTTATTTTTTATAATTTATTTCGTGTTTGATTACTGAGATTATGGGCTAACACCCTTAGGTGTTAGCCATGTTATGAATTTTACATTGATTTAATTCCGTTTATGAAGACTTAATGCATTTTATGTTGGATAATTTATATGTTCATCAGTCAAATAATCTGTTCGTTTACTTGTTTATTATTCTATGTTTATTGTCTAGATTATCATAGTATAGCTCTTTAGATATGTAAGAAATCCATGTAACTATGGTCGGTACCCTTGACCTGGCTTCATTGGTTCCTTTCCTTAGGACTCGTGGATTAGGCCCCCGAGGTTAGACAGGAAATGACTAAAACATTTAAGTTAGCATAAGTGCGCTTGAGTTCTTTTCCTTCTCCAAGTAGAAATAAGACCTAGAGTATAACTTTATTGGTTAAGCATAGTGTTGGTTCGGTAAATTCCCAAAATCCCTTAAATTAGGATTTGAAGATAAAATAACCTAAGTGTTTAATAACCTTAAACATAAGCAAGTCACTGAATGAACATTTGTTCAGTGAGTCATCTTTAAGAAGCTCAAGATGAGCCTAAGAAGAAAGGTTCTCTATTCAGTGAGGCTGGACTTAGTGAATGATACCTGAGCCAAAGAAGAAGATGATGGGTTCACTGATTGATGAAAATAACTTACTGAACCCCAAATCTCCTCAACAACTATGAAGACTGAAGACTTAAAGACTGAAGTAAAGGCGGGACAAGGCGGGACAAGGTTGAAGCGATTAAGGTGGAGTCTTTATCAAGCAAAGGTCAAACTTTCCCTGAAAGTCTAAAGACCAAGATTAGTGTCATCACTGCTACTTAGAAAGCACCATTGTCCCATTCCTAAAGTAGGTATTGTAACAGAGACAAAATACGCAGGTATTTTGTCCAAACTAGCTTAGGTCATCTTTCTCTTTTTCAATAACGGTTGTAAACATTGTGTATAAATAGGATCATAAGTAGGTGTAGAAAGGCTGACAAATTTATGCACTAAATGCATTGACATTCACAAACACCTTTTTCTCCTCCAAATACAACTAAGTCCTTGAGAATATCTTAGTTGGTTAGCATAGTTGTACTTAAGCTTAGCTGTTGAAACGTAGACCTTGATAGATCTTGAGCACTCGCAGATCGTTAGTATTGTCTATGTAATCACAAACAAACTAATAGATAATCTCTACAACTTATATTCTTTAGCGGAAATCAAATATAAGTACGAACACAGATAACTAAGAACACGTTGATCCTCTATGGATCTTTATATTACTAGAACTTTGTTTTTCAACTCGGTACATTCATCATACTATCGTGTTCCTTTTATAGACAAGGAACCCTAACTTGTTTCCTAAGAAACGTATAATCATAAAACTAAATAAGATATACAATATAACTTCCTAATAAAGCTCATGCATATCCTAACTAACTCTAGAAAACACGGAATAACTATCTCCGCAGAAACCATCTACACGGTTTCACTACTTCAGCAGAAACTCTTCTTCAGCAGATTCCATATTCTTTAGCAGAATCCATCAGCAGTAATGTCAGCAGAATTCCTACTTAGCATAATTCCCAACAATCCTCCCCTAAACTGGAATTTGACTTTGTTAAGTTCCAGTTTCTTGATAGATCTTCATAACTAGAGGATTGTACTCGAACACCAGCAGCAAATGATCAAAACAATAACATCTCGATGATGACAAAACTTTGAAACACCAGATCTTTGCAGCAACAAATGACAACATATACATCAAAACATATGAGTTTCATACTATTCTCATCACATCCAGGTGTGTTAACTCCTGTGAGAGGTGAATCATTGAAAATAATGGATTTGATGTCTCTTTACCAATAGCCATTACTACTGGAGTAGCCAAATGTTTATGTTCGAAAACCATGGTACACTAATAACCATCTGATTTATTAGCAAATCCGTAACCATGAACGGATTTGAAATGTCTTTACCTGTAGCCGTTTGCTCAGGACTAGTCAATTCTTAGGTTTGGTGAACTGAGTACCAAATATGGTATTCCACTGCCTTTATCACAAGCCATATACTTGTGGGCTAGTCAATTCTTGGATTCCAATAAGGAATAAACCATTGTGAATTAATGACCATACAACCCTCAGCAATTAAGCATGGGTGATTGTAGACCCTATGATTTTAAGCAAACCATTACAGCTATCAACAGATTTGATGTGTCTTTACCAAAGCTGTACCCTTTGGACTAGCCAACTCTTTCATATACACAAGGTACATCTGGGGAGTCAATAACCATCAACAATGTACAACAAACCTGCAAGAAAAGGTAGACAAACCAAACATATACAAATGATGATTTTTTTTAACTAATAACAAAACACACAAACAAAGAAAACAAATACTCTGTTACAACATACTCTGTTTCATCAATCTTAGCTACGATCTCTGTATCATTCCGTCTTTCAGCAGATGCCCAAAACTGTGTAACCAATGATTCATATATCACATTAGGATAATATGTTAAAGCATAATGAATCTTGGATCTCTTCAAAAACTCCACCATTGGTTCATAAACTTCATCACCCTTGGCTTTTCCCAGAAAAGCAACTTTATTATGATCTTTCTTCAATTGAAGTGCCATTCGATGAATTGTGAGTTAAGGTTATGATTCTTGCAACTAGAAGTGTTTTGAACGTAAGTAACGAGGGAATCAGTGAATTTGAAGTAAAGATATGTATATAATGAGTTGGAAGAAGTTGCCCAAATTATAGTCAAAAATATCGGAACTCTTGTTGACCATATCTTACGTGTCTTTCAACTCTACCCATTGACCAAGTAATTCACTTCAGCAGAAACCACCCAAGATAAAAATATCATCAGTAAATATCTAGAGGGTTACTGTGCCACCCAACTCACATTAAATTACATTAATCCTCGAATCCGTCTATATAACAATCCCAATGCACACTTCACACACATCATTTGCCCCCAATTTTCATCACAAACCCTAATTACACCAAAAACCCTCCAATCAACATCAATTACCAATGTGGAATCAACCAAAAGTAATAAACCTCACTTCCTCATCCTTATCATCATCATCATCAAGTGATGATGCTAACCCATGGCTTTATTACTTTCCTCAACCATATCCGCGACCTAGAAAATCACCCTTTCTCCCTTCTTCAGAAGATGACAGTGTGGTAGATCCTTCTGAGTCATCAAGAGGATCATATGATTCTACTGAGTGCCTAGAACCAATCTTCAATAGATTGGTTAGAAAGGAAGCAAAGAAAGGACAACCTTCCTCATCCCAACCCCAAACAAGGCCACGTGCCAGAAATCCACCACTCCCAAAGGACAGAGAGGTGGTTCTTGGTCTTTTTGCACCAGGTTTTGGTGCTTCATCACATATCGTAAAGGGGAAGGGTAAAAGGAAGATGGATTGATTGCTTTTTGGTGAAACCAGTAGATGAAGCATAAAGGAAATGTGTATTCATCTTCATCATCTTCGGTTCCTTAATCCATCCTTCCCATTTTGATCCTTAGCTTCTTCGTCGTACTGGTCATGCATATCCAGCCATCGGGATAGAAGATATAGGCTAGACGATGATAGGAGCTAGAATAGGTTAAGTAGATCTTGAATAGATATGATCATGTATTTCCATATGAAGTTGATTGTAAGCTGTAAGCTGTAAATTGTTTCTTTAATGAATGAATGAACAATTAACTTCAGTACTTCTCTTGAAAGAATAACTTCAGTACTTTTCTCTTCAGTGGAAACAAATAGCTCACTCCAGTACTTAGCTTTCAGAAGAAACAAGCCTTTAAGCTTATTTGACCATTCTACAATGAACCAAACTTGATAAACTTGAACTGAAAGTTTCAATCTGCAAAACAATCACAGAGAAACACACAAACCAAACCAAAACAAACAAAGCTCACAAAACATTAGCTGGTTAGTGTTAGCAAATATACAAAGCAATATACAAAGTTTACAACATAAATACTCCCCGGGAGGCATATGCCTCCCCTTGAACTTTGCAGTTAAGGATTAAGCATTCCATTATGGACCACAAGGTGTTGAAACCTTGGTCCATCAAAAGCCTTAGTTAACAAATCTGCCACATTATCATCAGTGTGAATTTTAACCACTTTTATCAAATGTTTTTCAAATGCATCTCTTATAAAGTGGTGCCTGATTTCAATATGTTTAGTTCTACTGTGAAAAACTGGATTTTTAATAATGCATATAGTACTTTGATTATCAATAAAAATTGTTGTGTTCATGAAGTTATACCCATAATCCAACAATTCATTTTGTATCCAAAGAACCTGTCCACAACAATTAGCAGCAGCCACATACTCTGCTTCAGTAGATGAGGTAGCCACAATGGTTTGTTTCTTGCACTGCCAAGAAATTAATCTCTTTCCAAGGAATTGGCAACCTCCAGTTGTGGATCTCCTATCCAGATTTGCACCAGCATAATCACTGTCACTATATGCTTCCAGCTTAAAAGGAGACTCTTTTGGGTACCAAAGGCCTAAATGGG
This sequence comes from Chrysanthemum seticuspe, assembly GCA_019973895.1. Classification (NCBI taxonomy): domain Eukaryota; kingdom Viridiplantae; phylum Streptophyta; class Magnoliopsida; order Asterales; family Asteraceae; genus Chrysanthemum; species Chrysanthemum seticuspe. Next base: position 169,305,620 of record BPTQ01000005.1, on the reverse strand, counting down.
GTTGGCCTTTCAAATACTTAAAGATCTTCTTGACTGCATTCAGATGGGAAGCAAGTGGAGTGACTTGATGTCTAGAGCAAGCACTCACAGCAAAAGTGATGTCAGGCCTAGAAGCTGTTAGATACATCAATGAACCAATCATAGATCTGTATAAATGAACATTCACAGGTAGATCTGGTTCATTGTTTGTCTTTGACTTTGGAGCTTCATAAGGTGTTGTGGCAGTCCTGACACTTTCCAGTCCAAACTTCTTCAAGATGTCCCTTACATATTTGTCCTGACTGATAAAGATACCATCAGGTTTCTGCTGAACTTGGAGACCCAAAAAGAAAGTAAGCTCCCCCATAGCACTCATCTGAAATTCTCCCTTCATCAGCTCCTCAAACTCCCTGCACCAAGCTTCTTTAGTGGACCCAAATAAGATATCATCCACATAAACTTGCACAAGAATAATGTCTGTGGAATTCTTCTTCAGGAAAAGTGTTTTATCAATGGCACCTCTTCTATAGCCATGCTTCAGTAGAAATGATGAGAGCCTAGCATACCAATCTCTTGGTGCCTGATGTAGTCTATAGAGAGCTTTAACTACCTTGTAAACATGATTTGGATGGTCTGGTCTTCAAATCCTTTAGGTTGAGTGACATAAACCTCCTCTTCTATTTCACCATACAAAAATGCACCTTTAACATCCATTTGATATACCATAAATCCCATGTAAGATGCATAGGCTAAGAAAATCCGAATGGCCTCAACTCTAGCAACAGGTGCAAACACTTCATCATAATCAATCCCCTCCTCTTGTCTGAACCCTTGAGCCACTAATCTTGCTTTGTTTTTAATCACAACACCCCTTGCATCTCTTTTATTTTTCAATATCCATTTTGTCCCAATTGCATACTTGTCATCAGGTAGTGGTACCAAGATCCAAACTTGCTGATTTTGGAACTGTTGCATCTCTTTTTGCATTGCTTCAAGCCAACTTGAATCTTCCAGGGCTTGAGTAACACTGGTTGGTTCCACTTGACAGAGGAAACAGGCAAACAGACAATGATCAAAGTCTGTGTGATTGTCTCTCTGCTGATTTGAGACATAAGAGATAAAAGCTACTTGACCATATTTAGAACTTGTCACAGTTCCCCTAGTTCTAACAGGTGCATGAGGATCACCAATAATATTGGATTGTGGATGAGCAATGTTGATCCTTTTAGTAGCAGTGGTGTTGACATCAATGGATGTATCAAGATTAGTCACAGTGGGTTCAAAATTAGTATCATAGGAAGGTGAGGTGAAGACGCCAGCTTTGGGTTGATGATTTCCAAGATCTGAAGGACTTGGAAAGCGTGTATAAGGTTCTCCAAAGTCTATGGATACTCTAGTAGAAATGGGAGTAGAAACAGCCTGGCTATCAGCAGATTTGGTGATGATAGGAGAAACAGGATCACTGTCAGCAGAATTGTGGTTCCCAGTGATTGCTTCTCTTGCAATCTCCTCAGCATTCCTCTCAGCTTCTAAATTAGCTACATACTCTTGTTTCTTAAGCCTAGCAAGGTCCTCAGCATAGTGTGACTCATCTTCACTTTCATCAGCAATGTCTTTAGAAGTGTCACCTGCAAAATTGTTAGGGGAGAAAGAAGGTACAATAATAGGATGTTCATCATCCTCAAACTCACTATCAGAATCAGCATTCATGGTAGCAGCACTGTCAGTAGAAGACTCTTGTTTACCTGCATTTTGGTTAGCCACATGTCTAGAATAACCCAAATAATCAGTTAAGTAATCAAGATCAAAAGACCAAACATGACCTTTTCCTTGAACATTAGGCTTGTCTTCTAGAAATCTCAGGTTCAAAGTCTCCTCAATCTTCTTAGCATTCAAATTGTATACCTGATACGGCTTACTATGAGCCGAATAGCCCACAATATATCCCTCATCAGCCTTCTCATCAAATTTACCCAGTGGATCACTAGTATTCAGAATAGCCACTTGACATCCAAAAGGTTTAAGATAGTGAATAGCAGGAACTTTCCCATAGAGAAGTTCATAAGGTGTCTTAAAATGAGGTCTAGTGATAGATACCCTGTTTAGAACATAACAAGCTGTGCCAACTGCATCAGTCCAAAACATAGTGGGTAACTTAGAGTCTGCAAGCATAGACCTTGCTGCCTCAATAAGAGTCCTATTCTTTCTTTGAGCTACCCCATTTTGTTGTGTGGTTCTTGGAGTGCTATAGTCCCTTTTGATTCCTTTAGACTTACAGAGTTCTATCAATAATGCATTCTTGAACTCTGTCCCATTATCACACCTGATGCCTTTAACCTTTTTATTCAACTGATTTTCAACAAGGGTAATAAACTCTCTTAAAACTGGAGATGTTTCATCTTTTGTTCTCAGAAAGAACACACAACAAAACCTTCTAAATCCATCAGTGATTACTAGACAAAAGTACTTGTGATCAATACTGCAGACTTGAGTTGGACCAAACAGATCCATATGCAACATCTGAAGAGGTTCTGAGATAACACTCACAGCAGTAATAGCTTTGTAAGAGGCTCTGTGTTGCTTTCCTTTGTTGCAGGCAACACAGTTATGTTCATTGGTGAAAACCTTTGAAGGAAGTCCTTCAACAAGACCCAGTTTAGAAAGCTTGTTTATGGTCTTGAAGTTCACATGAGCCATCCTTCTATGCCATTTTGTAGACTCATCCAGGGATGCTTTAGCCACCAAATAAGTTAGGTCACCTTCTGGTTGAACATCAGTTAAGTTGAATGTGTAAGAATTGTGAGTACGAGGAACTCTCAGCAGAATTGATGTATCTTTTGGTAGTTTGAAGTCTTTAGATAGCACAAGACATTCATCCTCAGAGAAGAATACTTTGTTCTTGGTGTCACAGATTTGTGAAACTGAGAACAAGTTGAAGTGTTGTAGTTCCCTGACATAGTACACATTTTCAAAGTCCAGTTGAGGTGTTTTGATGGTCCCTTTCCTAGTGATTCTACCATCACTTCCACCAAAAGTCACATTGCCTCCTCCTTCTATGGGTACGAAATTATGCATCATATCTCTGTTTCCTGACATGCTCCTTGAGCAACCACCATCAACAATGCCAACATCCTTGTGCTTAAGAGGATGATCCTACAACAACAACAAAAATATATACAAAAATATTAGTACACTATTGAGGCTCAAGTCATCACTGACTTGAACCTGCCTTGTGGATCATGAGATTTAGGCCAAGAAGATTTATAAGATCTACTATTGTTCTTGGGTTTCCATTGTTGTTTGGGTCCCTTTTGTGTCCAAGAACAACCTGCTGAGGGCTTCACAGCAGTATCTCTATAACCTTTCCCAAAATACATAGAGTCATCACATCCAGGCCAATAACCATGTTTAAAATATGAACTAGATGGTTGCACATATGGTTTATTAACAAATCTTCTCCAAGGGAATGAAGAAGATTTATTATAGGTTGTCTGTGGAACATAAGGTCGTATATCATTAACATTGGTCTAGATGTCTGATGATTAGCACATGCACCCAGTCTTTGCTCATAAAAATCACAATCCTTAATCAAATGAAATTTGCTTCTACAAACAAAACATGTCTTCTTTTTAGAAGATTTATTCAAATTAAAAGATGTTCTATTACATGTAAAAGCATTCAAACCAGAAACATTAAATGAATTGTTTTTAACAGTATTATTATGCAAAGACTTAAAAGACAAGTCTTCAGAGGAAACTGGCTTGGAAGATGATTCCTCAGCAGCAACTCTAAAAGGCTTGTAGGGAGTCTTGGGTGCAGGCTTTGGTGAGGTCTTGGGAAGGTCTGACTTATCACTTGAATCACAGCTGGCAAAAGAAGTAGACCCTTGATCAGTAGATTTGTCACTGTCAGAGCAAGAGACAAAATCATTAGATGAAGAATCAGGGTCTGGCAAGTCTTTTGACTTTTTGCCATATAGATGATGTGATCCATCAAAGTCAACAGTAAGGGAAAGGTCAACAGGCATAGGTATTCCTCTAATAGATCCACGTACAACATGTAGGTCACCTTCTTTGACATAGTTAGCTAAGCCTGTTGGTGTAGTTTTACGCCAATCATACCTAGCTTCTAATCCTACATACTTTTTAAAACCTAAACCTATTGCAGAGGTCTCAGATTGACTACTATAGAGCTCTTTAGCTAGATTTAGACCAGATTTTTGCCATTGTTTATGTCTAGCTATTTCTTCATCTAATTTTCTTGCAACACAAGATTTTCTGAAATTACACTACTTTTTCTTTCTCAGTCCTCCTTAATTCATTTTTAGTACATTCTAGATCACTTTCTAACACCCGAATCTTCTCATCATAAGCTATTTGATTCTTCTGAAACCAAACCTTTTGTCTTTCTAATGTTTTTAAAGCCTGTTTATAAGCTTCAACTTCAACATAGCATTCATTATATTTAGGTTTCAAAATATCATAGGCTTCCTTAAGTTCATTATAACGTTCACTACAACCAAACAAACAATTTTGTACCTGAGAGAGGCCCATCAAGGCAATTTGATCATGCCTATCCTCTGAAGTACAGCATGCCAGCAACCCAATATTATCAGCACCAGAACTTTCTTCATTCTCCTGATCATGCAACTTCCAGTCTACATTAGCATCCAAAGTAACCATAGCAACTAAGGATCCAGTCTTCGAAATGCCAGCATCCCTTTGATTCTGCTGATAGGAAGAATATCACACCTCATCAACAGACTTCCTATCTTTGCACTCTCTGGAGAAGTGACCCATCTGATGACATGTAAAGCACTTGACCTTCTTTTTGTCAAACCTTGCTGGATCTCTTCCCTGAAAACCAAACTTCCTCCAAGCCTTACGCTCAAATCTGTTGATGTCCATAGAGAGCATGGCCACTTGCCACTTCAACTTCATCTCCTCCATCTCCAGTGGGTCAACCTGTTCAAAATCCTCATATGCAAGTTCCTGCTGCGGATCATAATCAGCAAAGAAGGATCCAAGCACATCTTCCATTACACCACTAGATTTAGAGTGAGAGCTTGATGGAGTGGTAGTGTAAGATGATGATGAGTAAGTGGGACTTGGAGCATGAATCAACTTAGGGGTAGAGGCCCCAACAAATGTTGTGTGACTAGCAGTGGAGGATGTACGATAAGGACTTCTTACATCATGCTCAAGAGCTTTAAGTTTGTTGTACAACTCATCAAAAGTAAGCATATCCAGCCCACCTTTAGTTTTGAAAGCAATGCTCACTTGTAGCCAGGATTGAGGTAAAGATCTCAAGAACTTAGAATTACAATCATCATTATCTGGCTTTGACTTAAGCTTATTCAACTGACTTAAAATCTTATGAAACCTGTCATAGCCCTTGTGAATTCCTTCCTCTTCAGAGATTTGAAATTCTTCAAACTGTTGTCTCAGCATCGATTTTCTCATTCTCCTAGACTCCTCATTCCCTCCAAACTTGTCCTTAATAGCCAACCATATATCCTTAGCATCCTGCATGAAGTGAGAATCACTCAAGTGATCCTCAAGAATAGCTTGAAGAAGAATCGTTTTCACTTTGGTTTCTCTCTGAACCACCAGTAACTCTTCAGCAGATTTAGGAGGAACGAAAGTCATGTTACCATCAGCATCTGTGGTAGTCCTCTTCAAACTGTTTCCCTTCCTTACAATCTCCCACAGATTCCAATCAATGTTGGAAATCCAGTTTTGCATCTTCATTGCCCATAAATCATATTCTTCCTTCTTTAGGTAAGGAAACTTAGCGTTGCTGTTCGAGAGACTTAGTTGTTGCAGATGGGTGGTGTTTTGGTTGTTGGTGACATCCATACCGTCATCTGATCCGGGCATGGTGAATGTTGTTTTGGTTGTATGGGTGATTAGAAAAGATTGTTCTTAGTATCGTAGAGACTCTCTCGAGGCTCTGATACCACTTGTTGAAACGTAGACCTTGATAGATCTTGAGCACTCGCAAATCGTTAGTATTGTCTATGTAATCACAAACAAACTAATAGATAATCTCTACAACTTATATTCTTTAGTGGAAATCAAATATAAGTACGAACACAGATAACTAAGAACACGTTGATCCTCTATGGATCTTTATATTACTAGAACTTTGTTTTTCAACTCGTTACATTCATCATACTATCGTGTTCCTTTTATAGACAAGGAACCCTAACTTGTTTCCTAAGAAACGTATAATCATAAAACTAAATAAGATATACAATATAACTTCCTAATAAAGCTCATGCATATCCTAACTAACTCTAGAAAACGCGGAATAACTATCTCCGCAGAAACCATCTACACGGTTTCACTACTTCAGCAGAAACTCTTCTTCAGCAGATTCCATATTCTTCAGCAGAATCCATCAGCTGTAATGTCAGCAGAATTCCTACTTAGCATAATTCCCAACATTTGCTTAAGTTTAGAGAGGAGAATTACCATAATTGTCATTCAATCCTAAGTGTTGTTCCGCAAACACTTGGGTATAATTTTTTGTTAATTGCAAATAGATTAAACATTGAAAAAATTGTGTCTTTACTTTACGTTTATGATTTAACAGAGTATTTCTCATAACATTGCTAAGTCATGGATCTTGGATAGATTAATGTTGTAGTTAATTCAAACCAATTTAACAGGAAAAACAAGTGGTATCAGAGCCTGTGGTTTATAATTTTTTTTAATTACAGAGTCTCAAATTTTTTTAAAATCAAGATCCTACCATGGCTGATAGTGATGTGCCCCAACTAGTCGACAAAAAGGGAGGAAGTTATTCAACTGTTGCTCCCCGACTGGAAGTTGGGAAATTCAGTAAGTGGAAAAAATGAATGCTTTGCTACTTATCCGGAATGGAACCATACTACATCAAGTATATTAATGATGGTCCATTTGTCCCTATAACTGGTGAAGGTTTACCCAAGCCTGAAGCTCAATGGACTCCTGATAAGAGAAGGGTGGTCAATCAGGACCAACGCCTCAAAATCATCATTATATCCTGTCTCCCTGACGATATAATGGAATTAGTCATTAACTGTAAAGCAGCCAAACAAACTTGGAATGACTTGGTTCATATCTTTGAGGGTCCCTCAGATACCAAGGAAAACATGATAATGGACCTGAAACTTGAGTATAACACTTTTAGAGCTAAAGATTCTGAAAGTCTCTCAAAGACCTTTACCAGTTATAAGACATTGCTCAATGAGCTGTCCAAGGATGGTGTCATCCTGTCTAAGCATGAGATTAATGTTGGCTTTGTCAACAGTCTCCCTGAGAAGTGTTAAGCTTCTTGGTATGTGTGAAAACACATACCTTTTCGTTATCAAAACCAGACCAAATAGACCAAAAACAAACCTCTAAAGCCATAAATGTTTGTGTTTTTATGTTTATGAATGTGCAGGCATGGATATCAACAAAATGAGCAAGAAAAGACAAAACAACGGAAAAACGAGCACTAGATATAGATGAGTGCAAAAAGCCAAGGGCGGGGAAGAATTTGCAAGTTTGGATCACCATTTTCTTCAACATGGCAAAATTATTCCTTGGAGTTTGTGAAGATGTCAAAAATCACCCTTGAAATTATTTATCCAATATTACATCACTAGTTCCTACATTTTACAAACTTATCAAAAACTACCCTAACATATAAACTATCCTAAGCTTAATACTATACCCGGATGCAAAATAATAACCCAAACCCATTTTTCAAAACCATACCCAAAACCTTAACTACCCACTAGCCCATCCAAGCCCATACCACAAATCCCCCTTACCCATTTACTAATAAACCCAACCCAAGTCAACCCTTATACAAACCCGGTTAAACACCCTTAATATTCCCTCCCAGTCAAAATAGTCAAACGCGTCTTTTTTACCTATCACTCTATATCTTCCCCATGTCATTTTTACCCTGCTTCCATGAATCAAACCCCAAGTAAAACCTCGTACTAAGAATCTTAGAGGCCTTCTAGAAGGCATCTAATATGGCAGAAGCATTGACAAAGCAAAAATGACAGATGGCAAAAGGGTGAATTCTGATTCCTCATGACACCTTATCAAGCAAATCAAGGGCAGAGGATTATGGATTGGTGACCAAGGGATGATCAAGGGCTGAGATTAAAGGATCCTGAACCTTCTCAAACCCTAGAAGCATCCCTTCTCCTCAGCTGTAAATAGATAGCCTTAGTCACAAGAAGAAGGAGTTAGTTGTAGTTTTTATTTTAAGTTTTCTGTAGTTTTATTTGTATTTTTTTTAAATTCTGTCATATTTTCAGTGTACTACTCTCAGTTTCATATTAATAAAAGTTGTCATCTTTAAATTTCTGTCATGAATTTTAAGTTCTTACGCTTGTTTACCAATAGTTGATTAACTCTTCTTTAGATAAATTAGTATTCCATAAGCTCAAATAACCTAAGTCATAGCTTAATTTAAGTCTTAGTTGTTCATTTTTAGTTTTGTTTTAAAAAATTCAAATTAAATAAGAAAAACCAAAAAAAAAAAAAAAAAAAACACAAAAGTAAACAACAAGCTTGCATAAGCTTTTTCTTTTGTTCCTATAAGCTCAGTTAAGCTTATATAGCTTAAAGCAAGCTTATTCCTGTCCATTTACTATTTTAAATACAAAAATCTTTAAAAAAAAAATCTAAAGGTCAACAGAAAAGTCAAAATAAGATAAAATAGGAAGTGAGTCAGAAATGGAAGGGTTTAGTGCTGCCATTAGCTTGTCTTTGACAAGCTAGAAATTTAGGTTATTGTATTAAAATGTTTGAAATTTAGGTTTTCACGTTTTTTGTTTGTTTTCAAAGTTTTAATTAAGACACATGAATGTAAATAAGGAAAGAAACAAAAAAAAACTACTAAATAAGCAACTAATAAGCACATAAATTAAGAAAACAACTCACAATTAAGTCCTAATTCGAATTAAACTAAAAACGAGCTTAATTGGGAACGTAACAAGCTCGGAAAAACCAAATTTTCAAATTTTAACCCTACGAGAGCTAATTTATTTTTCCTAAGTCCTAAATGACTAAAAATAATTTTAGAAAAAAGCTGGATATATTTTTTTTTAGTTTTATTTTTTTTATGATTTAAAAACACTTTTAATATAGAAAATTTATAAAAAATACTAAATGATTTTGAAAAATTGTAAAAAAATCAAGAAAAGTGCTAAATGATATTATGATTCTAGGAAAAATAAAAAGAAAATAGTAGCTTATGTTGATAAGCTACTAATCAGCTTAAAGGGTAAATAAGCTAAAACTACCTAAGTGTGGTTAAATAATTGATTTTGCAATTACAAAACGTATGTCCTTAGGGCGCTAATGGTTAAGAGGTGTGTGTGGGGGGCTTTGAACTTATTGAGGTCAGAGGTTCGAGCCTACTCACCCCTGACATCCAAGTTTTATTTAATTATTTGTTTTTTTTTGAAATTTTCTTTTTGAACTTTTTTATAAGATGAAAATTAAGACTTTTTGTGAAAATTGTTTTTTGAAAGCTTGAATTAAGCTAGGAAATAAGCTGTAAAAAATTAAAGTGACAGATTAAGTATAAAGCTAAAAACCAAACATAACTTAACTGATATGAACCATAAGTTGCTATAAGCCTTTGCACCTAATAATCTGCTAATAACCTAAAAGCAACCTAAATAAGCTAATCTAAACCTAATTAAGCAGTCCTAAGTAAACAATAAGCTCAAAAACCAAAAATAAGCTAAGAAGACAACTGCATGTAAAATAGCCTAGGGGAGATATTTGACCTACAAAATAAGAACTTTGGACAATAAGCTAATGCATGAAAAGCCTAAAACAGCATTGGCCACATAACAATGAGCTTATAAAACCAATCTCAGGCATTTTGAGCTTATTTGAAGCTTTTAAAGTAGCTGATAAGGAGGGGGTCGAACTGTTGTTAGACTTTTCTGACTTTAATATGTTGCTAAACCACTGACTTGTGAGGCAAAAATAAGCTAGTTTAAGCAATGACAAATGACTAAAAGCTGAAAACAGTTAAAGTATGACTACTAATGAACACTAAAAACCACTTTTTAGGAATTTTGGACTAATTAATAACTGAAAATAAGTTGTTCCAATTGGACAGTTTTTTGGCTTTTTGGATTTTTCTAACTAAACCTTGCAAACACAGATTTTAGACATCAAACCTATTTGACACTTAAACAAAGGTTTCAAAGAGTATTTTAAGACTGATTTGAACCAAATACAATAACTCAAAATGACATTTGACATATTTTTCAAAATAAGGAGTTTCAAAACGGATTTGAATTAAGAAACTTGGAGATTTAGTCTAAAAGCTATGAGATTGTTTAGAAAATCTTTGAACATCTTAAAAACTATTTATATGACTGATTTAAATTTAAAAAAGTAAACTTTTGACTAAAATGAACTAAAACACATTTTGACCATTTCTAAATCTCATATTTAAACACCCGTTTAAATGACATAATTTGATTTTTAAAAAAGATTTTAGATTTAAAACCTATGGATTTCAGATGAAAAATAATATATGATAAAATGTCAAAATAAAAGCAACAAAAACTAATTTATAAGCACATTATCCAATAAGATCCAATAAGCAAAAGCTTATTGGATTTGGAAAGATTTTTAGACAATAAGAACAAATGACTACCAAATTATGAAATAAGCTAACAAACTACTAGACTATGACATATAAAGATAAAATTAGTAGAAATAAGCACAAAATGAGCAATGAAATAGTAATAAGCAGTTTAAGAAATAAGCTAAAAAAATGACGTTACACAAGCCCTAGCACAACAAGGGCAGATTATGCTTCAGAGCTTATCTACAAGCTCTAGCTTGTCAAAGACTAGCTAGTAAGTACCATAAGACCTTCCATGATTGGCTTATCATCCATTATGCTTTTTTGAGATTTTTGGTAAAAAAATAGATTTAAACCTTACAAGTTATAGAGGAAACTTGCAAAGCTTAAGAACAGCTTATAAGAGCTTAGGTTAGCTTATAAAACACGTTTAACCATAAATGAACATGAGTTTAAAAAAGACAGATTGTTAAAACACAAAACTTAAATTTCATTAAACTTAAAGAAAATTACAATACTTGAAATTAAAATACATCTTTAAACTAATAAGCTCTAAATAAGACGAAACTTAAAACTTAAAATAATACTTAAACTAAAAACTAAAACTAATAGAAATTCTAACTGCATTTTTAGGCTTACAAAAGAGTCCTATTTATAGTGTTAGGGTTTCTTCATAGCTTATGCTTCTTTTCTGAGTGATATGAGAGTTGAGTGACTCTTGTGCTTCTTCAGCGTCAATTAGAACCATTAGATTGCCTTGGTCACCAAGTAGATTGATCTTAGCCTTTGATTGGGACTTCTTTTCAATAACTAATGGGAGAATAGGGGATTTATATGGTGGAGTAGAGCATGTGATAAGGGTTTGTCTGGTTCATGTGTTGAGAGGGACAGGGAAAGTGATAGGGGAGGGAGGAGTGGTTTTAGCCGGGGTGTGGGGGATTTTGTGGAAAACTAGAAGGGGGGTTGAATAGTTTTACTGATTAAAACTTCATTTTAAAATATTTAGATCGACTTATGTCAATCTATTTAGATGTGTATGTTGGACGTTGATAGATAGATTTGAAAGTATGTAATGTAAAGGTAAAGAGTAAGAAACAAAAAACCACGACACAAGTATTTATAGTGGTTCGGCTACAAGGACACCTTCCTTTCCCTGCTCCACTCCCCGAGTCAACTACTCGAGAGTTCGTAATCACTACATGGCACAACTCCTTATGGCGGAGAAGCCTTCACAATGTCGCCTACTCTTTTTCTGGTACAAGGCTAGACACCGGGTTCTTCCACAAGGTAGAACCACACCTATCACAACGTCGCCTACACTTTATCCGGTACAAGGCTAGATACCGAGCTCCATTACAAAGGAGGAACTACTACTCAACACGACACAACACCTATCCCAAAGGAGATCCACTCCTTATTACAACTTCATTAAGGATATCAATATCCTTGGATACAACCTATCTTTATTTTTACATCGATACACTATATCGATTGTACACCCTTGGCATCCTTTACTAATGCCTTTGACTTGACCCTCTTGGTATCATTCACTAATGCCTTTGACACGGACGTTCGACACCTTTCACTAATGCCTTCGTCTTGACTCTCTTAGCATCTTTCACTAATGCCTATGACACGGACGTTAAGCACCTTTCACTAATGCCTTCGTCTTGACTCTTTCGGCATCCTTCACTAATGACTTTCACACAACACTTCTAGGGGAGGAAGAAAGAACTATCAACTAGAGAACCTCAGTAGTCTTGATGATGACGAAGCATGGCAACTCATGGACTTGAGCTTGCTTGACTTCAAGAGGTGGTGATCTCGCCTTTAAGAGGAACCTAGAAAATCACATAAAAACAAACACAAACTACATAGAGAGATCCTTTGGATCTGAGGTTAGAAAGTTTAAAATACTAGGTGAAAGTATGTGTAGGAGTGGCAACCCAAAATGAAGAAATGGCTCACTATTTATAGAAGAAAATAAGCTACAGTTCCACGGATCCCTTACTTGAGGGATCCATCCAGTGTAAACTGGGGGAACCGTAGGACGGTCCTCTTTGCCCATGGGTTTTGGTTCATGGGTCATGGGTTATGGGACATGGATTATGGGTCATGGGTCCTAGACTTTGGCCTATGGGTACCAAGTAGATACAATGTGTCTAGTAGGTGAAATGCATCTAGTCCATGGGTCATGCGTTAAATCCATGGGTCATGGATAATACCCATTTATGACTTATGCATGATGTCATGCAATGGGTTATGGGTTATCCTCCATGGGTATGGGTCATGGAATTTGGGTTAAACCCAACTACATTCAATGTATTTGGTCAATGGGTCAAATACTTAAACTTCTACCCATTATATTACCCATTATAATACATACTATTTATGTATATATTTACCCAATATGTAAACACTAGTTGTTGTACATATGTATTACTAAATCATGAAAACAGTATTACTTGTTTGGTGTTTTATGTGAAAACGTAAGTGTGTTAGTAAACTATTGGCTCAAACCATTTGCGTATTTTATTTGTTTCGTTAAAATGATTTTACGTTTCTTATCGACAAAACATTAGAAGATCGTAAAATAAAAATAAACGTTTTTATGGCTTATTTGTATTAACAATCTCCCCCTTTTTGTTGATGACAAAACATAAGATTATGTTAAGGAAAAACTAAAATTCTTAAAAGTTTGAATTAGAGTTTTTACTCTCTTCTCCCCCTTTTTGTCGAAACAAAAAGAGCATCGAAAATAAACTAACATCTTGTTTTAAGAAAAACATGTGAAAGAAAAATATGAAAAATAGAGAGTAAGTGAGGAGAAGAATTCTCGAATTAGCTCCCCTTTGACGAGTCCATCCCTTTGTGAGGGCGTCAAGTAAGAAGAAATACTAAACTAATGCATTGCAACTATGTTTGCAAATGATTTCGTTTATGTGACGAATGCGCTCCCCCTTGATGATTGCAACTTTTCAAGGAGACGTCATGTAATGTAGTCCTAATGTGAATTATATTGCATAATTTCCTACAAATAAGACTCAAGTTAGTAGTAAACATGTTAGGTCACCATATTAGTAACACAAGCCTCAATATGTAAGAAATAGAGATAAGATGATCGGTTGAACAAATACAAACACTATGCGTATGAATGAAGAAAGGTTATGCGTAACAAGTGAAATGAATTGAACAACCAACCCTCAAGTGAGGGTATTACAAAGGTATTTAAAGGAGAGGGAGCTAGGGCAACACTCCTAGTCCCTTCCTTTCCTTATTGGACTTGGGCTAAGGCTTATGGGCCTTCTACATAAGCCGTAGCTTAATAACAAACATAAAGGCCATATGAAGCTAACTATTACATATGCATCACTAACACTTGAATTAAGGTTTAGGAGTGATTCCAATAATCTCCCCCTAAGTGTTAGTGATGAATGAAAGAGTGATAAACGATGTAGTTGCTGATGTAATAGTAGCTTAGACGTCTTCTTACATTCTTCTTTCTTGTGAGAAGAAGTGTATGGATTCGAACAATCTCCCCAGTGTAGAGAAATTGTTTCCTTTGAAGTATTCTGCTTTGACGTCATCATTTTCTTTGTTCTTTGATCTTTGTTCTTTGTGATGGTAGTGATAATATGTTGTTGTTGTCTGCATCAGGTCTGCTTCGTTGCTCCAGTGTCTCCACGTCATTCTTCAACATGCTCACATGCTTTTTGATGTTGGATTTCAGTACTGATGAAGTTCTCTTAGTCTTTTAAACTTTGTAGATCCTTTGACTTTAATGAAGAATCATCCTGACTGTGTGTTGCCTTTTGAGAGAACTTCCATTAGTGATGTTGTTGGTATGAGCATGTGAAGAATCTGCACGATCAGTCCGCTCCACAGCTTCCATAAGAAGAAAACATAAGAAAGGTTAGTAATAAGCGGATTCCGGCACTTACAAGTTTGAACTTCGAGAGTGTTAACAGCATAGTGTGAAAACACAGCTCTAATTCTCACAAAGGCCGTTCCTGAACTGGAGTCCCACAAGTGAGATAACATGATGTACCGAAGTACACCTACAGTTCATATGAGTCGCTGAGGTACACCGAAGCATCATCTCACGACTGTAGACCATTTGAGACACACTAAGCGTAATCCACGGGGAGTTACCGAAGTGACCTACTGTCAGGTCTGTTTGATGTTGACCCTGGCAGGAGTTTCCATTCAATCACTGAGGATCACATGTGTGAACCTCTCATAAATGTTCTCGACAGATTGCTATAATCTGTGAAGGACACGATTAAGTATTACTTGCGTTCTTTTTTTTGAACGACAAGCGATAAAATGTCAAGTGTACCTAAGAGATCTTTTGATGAATCTCGTGGCTCTAGACTCAATAGTGCGTTTTGGTTTTCCTGAGCTGAGACTAGGGAGAGGGTCACCTTCTTCAATACCAGCAATCTCTAAGAGAAAGCTGATATTTTACGTAGGGTTTCCTATGAGAATGAAACAAGCTTATGTTGAGAGAAACTTGAGTGGATAAGAAGGTTTAGTGCATGCGTCACTGGGTCCATGACGACTTTTAATCTTCAATACCGGCGTCATCAAGTGACAACCAGTAGCATATGAATTGAACCCGGTGTCTGCCCTAAGTTGAATAATCTGGAGAGCTATTTCTTTTCACCCTTTTCTTTGCTTTTCTTTTTAATTCTTCAACTCCTTCTTTCTCCGTTTCTCATTTTCTCCTTTTTTATAATCATACCTAAGAACTTCTAATTCTAACTATTGGTAGTGTCCTTGGGTAGATCCCTCCGACTCTGGCGGATCATAGGACGGTTATTCCTAACCTTAATCACCTTATAACTCCATTGCCATAAAACCATTTTCATGAAAATCTCTCGAAGTGTTTGTAAATGAAAAACATGTTTGAACACTTCAAGAGTTTTGGATTTTCAGAAATACTTCCCGTCCACATGTGCTTAAGAGTTTTGACAGAAATCTGCACAGTGAGGAAAGAGCGCGCACTTTTTGAATTGATCGACTCAAGATAGACAGTTCCTTGCGAGACACGATTACGTTGCATAGTTAAAGAGATACATTGTCAGCTTTTAGGTGACAACTAGCTCTAATAACTACCTTGAAGATGTGGACAACCTTGAAAGGTTGTCAAACCCGTTAAAGTTCATGTGTATCAAGAGCTTCTCAAATAGGTACAATTTACTTTGATAAGTCTTGGAAGACAAATCTTTTCAATGTATGACTGTTCAGTTCCTGTCAATTCATGGGTTGAAGTCTTTTCACACGAGGATTCAATAGCAAAATACAACATATTTCTTATCACATAATTTTTTCCCCCTAAAAAATGGCATATAAATATGTTATTTTTGAAGAAATGTTGAGAATAAATATGACCATTTTGAGTTTTTGTGGGAAGATTACAACAAACAACAATTTGGGAACAAAGTTTTAAAGCAAATACTCCCCCTCAACAAGTGATATTCACGGTTGAGGTTTTGAAAAACATAAGGGGAAGTACTTGTTCTTTTGAGCAAAACCTTTAAAAAATGAAAGGTTTGATAGGTTTTACTCAAAAGTAAGAAGCTTTCGCTCCTTTTAAAAGGATTGTGGCACTGAAGCGTACCACATGGTCCTTTCATTACAAGAACGGGTTGTACACTGTTATGTGTGCACAAGCCATTGTCATTAAATGATCACACATCCAAATTAATATGAAATGGAAACAGTTTAAGGGGTACCAGGTAGTCTAGTAATATCTCCAGGAATGCGAACAGGGCGTTGATAGCCTGTGAGATTAATCCTGGGACGACCACCTACAAAGCTCTCCAGAGTTCTGAACTGGTCCCTTCTGTACAACCTTTCATCGATACAAGCGATGATCCTCTTCCCATCCTGTCTTTCCTGAGAATTCCATCGCTTTTGAGAACCAATACCTTCATGTATCCCCTTCAACCTATAAGCCAAGCCGTCCCTGACCTTCTTCAGTGTGTGATCCCCAAACTTATGAAGATCTCTACACGCCATCAAGCAGTTGCGATGTAGTTCACTGCGGTAAACTACTCCAAAAGGTTTGCTGATGAGAGTGTATTGTGAAAGATGGTTGATGTCAGGAAGATCTAGCTGAGGTCTGGTGAGGTTGACACGAGTCTGATACGATTCAACAGCAAGTTGTAAATCTTCTACACGTTCCTGGATCACTATGCTTCAGATGAATATAAGCAAGGACTTGATGTATTCACGTTGAATTTCAGTCGAGAATTGTCTCATTCTTCCCTGTACCTTGGCAAGATACAGATCTTCAATGTCGTTGAGAGACAAGTTCTGAAAGTCCGCTGCACAGAATTCATAGTCTCTTTCGTCTTGTCTTTTGACCACGATAGTCTTGAGGAAGGTGTAATCCCATTTAGACGAAAGAGTGACATGCTTAATAGCAACGACCCCTTTTGCACTGTACACTTCATGTTGAGACTTGCGAACCTGGCAGCTCTTGTAGAAGATTCGTCGGCGTTCCGGCCAACGGTGAATCCCATACATTGCATCAATGTCATACCGTTCCACACTGTTAGAAAACATGTGGGTAGCCTTTTCTTCGATGGCTATGCAGTTGGAGTATATGGCTGCCGGGAACGGAAGTGTAAGTGATGTAGCGTATTTCTTTGAACCATCGCTACCGTGTAGAGGAAATTCCAGGTCATTGTAGAAGAAGTAGCGAAATGGAATCTTAGGTTGATCTGGTTGGCCAATCGTTGGTAGAGGTTTAGACCAGTCGGTGTAGTATGGAGCCTTGTCTTGTCTGGTGAAGTCGATGTTTGCTTCAGGGTTGAGCCAATCAATGTTGTTAGACATGGCTCGTGCTATGTTTTCAAGGTGATACTCAACTTTAATAGCACTTTCCGAGCTGTCTTTGAGTAGTTGAAATGCTTCATTCTTGATTCGTTTCAACTCTGATTTCGTCATCTTCTTCACTCGGAACTTTTCTTGCAGTAACTTGGCATGCTCCAACGTACGACCTTCTATCACATCTTGACCTTCAGGTGGGTAGGGAGTTGAATTCACAAGGGTAGAAAACCAGTCATATTCAGTGTCATCGTCGTCTAGCCATGATACGACGTCAGTCTTAGGCGTCTTCTTCTTCTTTTTCTTTGGCCTAGATGAGTATGCTGGTTTCTTTGCTGTGTCGGGAGAGGTGGGTTGTTGTTGGGGCTCCGGGACTTCCTCATCGTCACCACCAGTATACTCGAAGTGATCACCGGTTTTCTCTGTTTGGGGTGGTAACTCAGAGTCTTGAGGTTTGTCAGTAGAAGAGCGTGGAGGAGATCGTCTGGGTGGTGAAGTCCTTCGGGGTGGTGGTGGCACAGAGGATGGTTCTCCAGACTTCTTTGATCGTTTAGGTTCATTATCTTTATCCTTATCCTTATCGTCATCGTCAGGTGGACGTTTAGGCCTTTGAGCTTCTTCTCTACAGGCTGATTTGAGTTGGTATTCCAGCAATGCTTCAAACAATTTACCTTCGTAAGAAGTAAATGTGGCAGATCATTTAGACATTTGAGTTACTAGTTTGGAAACCAATTCAGCATCGGAGAAGACTATAGGATCAGTTGGGTTGATTGTTACAGTCATTGGTGTTGATCTTATAGTTTGCTTGGCCAAATGCATCAGGTTCGAATAGAGTTGTCTGTTGAACATTTCTCTTGTCACACCCGGAACTTTGACGAGTAAGAACTGATGAGTATAGCCCTTAATCATTTCGTTCATTACCCCTTGAAGATCACGTTTCATGAACTTCTGGACATATTCCCTTTCAACTGACATCTTGTCAGTCTCGTCATAAAGATACTGGATCTGGTCAGCGAGAAAATTCAGCTTTTTGTTAAGCACGTCTTTCTTCCTGACCTGCTTGACAGCATTGACAATCCTTGTCTTAGCCCGAGATATCCAATAGTCCGTTGGCTTCTTCACATATTTGGATGTGGATCTGGTTGATCTTTTGGATGGTGGAGCTGAAGAGTGAGAAGACGAATCTGATGATGAAGAGACATGAGAAAATTCAGGGTCCTTAGGAGGTTCAAAAGTTTTCTCCTTGGAACGAATTGGACTGTTGAGAAGAAAATCATCATAGTTCACTTCGTCATCTTGTCCAGATTTAGCCTTTTCTTCAGCCTGAATCCGAGCTTCTTCATCACCTTTTTCTTTCTCAGACTTCTCTGTTTCTGGTTCCTCAATGTCATAATCAATAGAATCCTCCAGGCGCTTTTGTTGTTGCTCAAGAGTGGTGGCACCAGTTCCCTTATCGGGTTGATTAACCGCATCAGGAATTGGTGTAAATTAGACACCACCACTTGACCCTCCGGGGCCACGCATTTGTTCCTGTTCAAACTCTTTTGCCATGTGTTGGAGTCTAATGATTTTGAACTTCTTCCTGTAGTCAGTATCTAGTGGCTCTTCATCTGATCTTTCTTCTTCATGCTCAAGTACTGGAGTTTTCCCTTTGCCTTGGTCAGCTATTGGACTGGGAGGTTTAGCTACTGTTGGAGTGACATCGGTTGCAGTTTCAGAGTAGGTGACCTCTTCGTCTGAGTCGGTTTCCTCAAAGCTTTCATCCACTAGCTTTCTTTGCGGTTCAGACTTGGGAATGGGAATAGGAACAACTTCCTTAGAGGGAACTTTCCGTTTGTGTCCAGGTTTCCTCTTAGGGAACTTTCTTTGACTCTCAGTGCTTGTAACACTTCCTGCACTGCCTCTTCTGGTTTTCCTTGTAGGTGTACCAGCAGACTTTTCATCGAGAAAGCCTACTTTGCCTTCTTCAACTGCTACCAGATATCATTTGTACGAAGACAGTTGTTTGATATCATCAGTTAAAAGGTGATCTGGCAGCACTGCACCTTGTTTCTTTGTTGTAAAGTCCTTGAATCTGACTGTGAGTGTAGGCTCATGCAACATGGAGTGATTTTTGGGGTCATTGAGTCTCTTGGTGATATCAGGATTATACCCAAGAGCTCTTTGGATCAACAGTTTTGTATATCTGATGTATGGGATCTTTGAGCCAAGCTTTTTGAGGAATGACATCATGTCTTCCCATATCAGAGCTTCAACTTCAATATGTTTCATGTTGACCAAGGCCCAAAAAATCTGTAGTTCAACGAGCTTAGGATGCTCATAACCACTATCACGTCCAGAAACGGATTTGGTGATAATAATGTAGAGAGTTCTCCATGGCTGAGGAATATTCTTAAGATCCACGTATGAATGCTTTGTGATTACTCCTGAAGCTTCGTCATAACCAATATCGATCATGAATTGCAGAACAGTCTCTTCAGTTGGTGTGGCATTGTATTCGGTTGGCTCGATGACAGGAATGAGAAGAACAGCCCTTAAGTCTGCAGGTGTGATGGTGACTTGTTTGTCATTGAGCGTCACTGTCACAGAATTTTGTCCTTTGATCTTTTACATTGTATTCCAGAACTGGTGAATATAGATCTCAGGCACTGTAGCAGAATTGGTGAGCATGTTCTGATAAGAATGATTCTTCAGAATATCCACAGCAATTGAACAAGAAGACTCTGAGCAGGTGAGAGTATCAAAATCAACACAAAGGTTGTTCTTTCCTATCTTCATCGGATAGCCATTAGGGAAGATATCAGCAACGGTGAGAACATTTGGTGCTTCCACATTCTGTATTTAAGCGTCCATGTCGTGATCTGAAAGATATTTAGCCAAAAGAACCAACATATCGAAAGACATTACGTTAGTCAACAGATGGTTTTATTGTCTAATTATTTGAATGTGATATGTCGATGATTGTTACAAGTCTAATGTCACTTGTTTGTCCAATAGTCCAATGACGTCGTGATAAGTTTCGTGAGTTGATTAACTTTAAGTTTTAAACTCCATGTTTTCACTTATTTTCCACAACATATTAAACGTTTAAGCTTATTAGTGACATTATTGGTTTCGTGGCGTTGTGATTTATTTATTTACAAGTTTGCACGCGTAACAATTCATAATTAAGGTTAAAACTAGGCTTAGGCATAGAAATCCCAAGCTTATGCGTAAACAGGAGTGTTATACGCGTTAGCATAAGCTTATGCGTAGGTTCTTGACTTACGCGTAAGAAATATTACGCGTAGGAAAAGAGTGCCTTATGCGTAAAGCTTACGCGTAAGCGTATATGAAACCTTACCCGTAAGGCTTACTCGTAAGAGTCAACCTTATGCGTAGAGGTCACTGTTTACTCATATCCTTCACAGGATACGCGTAGTCCCTTATGTAGAACCTTACGCGTAAACGTTACACGTAAGATTTCTCTTACGCATAACATGCTACGCGTAAGGTGATCCTTATGCGTAGATTGCAAGTAACCTTGATTCTGAATTTTCACGCGTAGAATACCTGAAATAAGTTCATCATATCACCAATCTTAACACATACATTCATTCCATTTCAAATCAAATCATGAATACTTATTTAAACAGTTAAGCGTAGAACACATTTTACACGTAGGAATTAAACCCTAAAGCTCAATTTTTACGTGTAAGAGAATTAGCCATAGGAATTGCACCAAAATGATTCTGGGGTGTCTAGGAAGCCTATTGAGTTGTTCTATCCACGTTTTAACATCAAAATCATAGCGAATCAAAAATACCCAAATTTTAAGAACATAAACCCTAATTTCTAAGTAAAGATCAATTAGTGTTTCTGGGTTGGTTCTGAGCCTAGATATCATCAATTCATCATGAGAACAACATCAAACAAGCAGCTAATTAACCCGAAACGTTCACACAAGAAATTACCCAATTCACGCATAAACCCTAGTTTTCAAGAATCATACAATTCGTGTATCAGGATGAGTTTTAATGATGGAAATGGTTTTAAAATGATTAGATAAACGTTTTGACACGACCATTTCAACCATAAACACACAAAATTTATTATTTGTTCATAGCTTACGTGTAGAACACAATAATCACTCAAACTCACGTTTTAACCGTTGGATTTATGAAAGAATCGAAACCATTGTTTGTAAACACGTGAAGATTGTGAAACCACTTACAAATTGATGATCAAGAACTCGAATTTGAACGTTGATTATTATGCGTAGGATTAAGTTAGGTTTGGATAATAAATGTGATGAATAAATGAGTTAGGTGGAAAGTTTTGTTAAAAAAACACTCAGACATTTTGACACTTTCAGTCCCTCCACCTTTGCCATTTACATCCAATGCCTTTAACTTCCATTTTGGTTACCAAACGAATGATATTTTGGAAAGAATTTTGACGACACTCCCCCTCGACTTAAGAAATAATGAAGTTTTATAAATTTTAGTCCGAGGAGTGTCAGTAAACCATAAAAGTAACCATCATTTTTTTAAGAAACAACCGTGATAAGATAGCATGCAAGTACAAGGTTTTATGAAACCGAAAATTATTTGCATTCTCCCCCTCAACACTTGATCAAAAAAAATACTGAATTTTGAAAGAATAGAGTGTTGATGGAAGAATTTTACTTGCAATGTTAAAAGAAATATAGATAGAAGAATATTTTTGTAGTTTTATCTCATTTTATAATTTTGTATTTTGTTTTTGAAAAATATTTACAAAAGAGGTTTTGGTGTTTGACTGGTTTTTAAGAATGTTTTAAGAGTTCATCCAGTTCCTCTTGAGTCAAACACCGCATACCAATCTGGTGGACCAACTCATTAAACCTAGCAGGAGCTAAGGCTTTGGTGAGGAGATCTGCCAATTGGTATTCTGTACCCACAAAGTATAATTCAACAGTACCCTATTCCACGTGGTCCTTGATGAAATGATATTGAAGATCGATGTGCTTTCTTTTTGATTGTTGAACTGAGTTGCACGAGATCGCAATAGCACTCCGATTGTCGCAGTACATCGGGATTCTGTCAAATACGTAACCATAGTCTTTGAGTTGTGTTCTCATCGAAATGACTTGAGCACAACACGCCGACATGGCTACATATTCTGCTTCTGTTGAGGACAGCGATGTACAATCCTGCTTCTTCGATTTCCATGACACCAATTTATCACCAAGAAATTGTAATGCTCCTGAAGTACTTTTCTGTGAATCTAAGCATCCTGCGTGGTCAGCGTATGAAAAAGCTATTAGTTCAAAACCAAAATCCTTCGGATACCAGATCCCCAAATTAATGGTTCCCTTGATGTATCGGAGGATTCTTTTAGCCTCAGAGAGGTGGGTTTCAGTTGGTCTCGACTGATAACGGGAGCAAAGATATACGGCAAAAACAATGTCAGGTCTGCTAGTTGTTAGATACATGAGAGACCCAATGATACTACGGTATTTGGTAGGGTCTACCAATTTCCCATGTAAATCAGTGTCTAGCTTCCTGGTAGGAGCCATTGGTGTGGCATAGGTGATTCGCTCCCAAACGGTCAAGTTTTATCACGCAAGCTAGCCACTTGTGAATGGCTAACCGTAACAAACTTAAAAAAGTCTGGAAACAAATGCAATGAAGATCAGGAGGGTATAGTGTTTCCCCGGGTCGTTATGTCCCAACGAGCTGTGCGAGAATAGTCAAACGTATAGTGATCGAGAGGATTTGAACGGAAAAGAGTTTTGATTTATTATAACTACAGAAAAAGTATACAAATTACAGGGGCTTAAATGCAAATTAAAGGAAATTAAAAAGATAAACTATATTAAATAAACGCTATCACTATATTTAAAATGATGTTTTTGATTTTTCTTTTAAAAACTTAAATTAAAAAACTACGTGACGTACAAAAGAAAATGTGAAACTGAAGCAATATTAATCCTAAAAATATGAAAATGATATTTTTACAAACCTAATGATATGAGAAAATTTTTAGAAAAAGAAAATTATTTTTAAAACTATTTATCTAATTATTATAAATTAAAAACTAATTTTACTTATTTAATAATAGCCTAAAATACAAGAAAATATGAAATAAAGCTAGAAAAATGAAATTATGATTTGGAAAAATCTAAAATAACTAAAAGGAATTTTCAAAACTATTTTTATATTTTTCTGATTATTTTTCTATTTTTTATGAATTGAAAACTATTTAAAACTACTTAAATTGCTAAAAATTACAAATTAAACTATGAAAATACTGGAAAAATAATTTTTTTACTTTTTATATTTATCTTAACCTAGGAAAAATAGAAACTTATTTTTTTGAAGTTTTTCTGAATTAATTGTATTAAAAGCTAATTAAATAAGCCTAAAAACTGTTTTAAATTAAGAAAAATAGTAAACAGTGCTAGAAAAATATGAAAAATTCAGGAAAAGTCTAATTTAATATACTGAGTCTAAGAAAAATAGAAAAACAGTGGCTTGTTTGTAAGAAAATGAAACTGCAATCCAAGTGCTTATGTAATAAGCACTTGAAATAAGCACAAGGTACAAGATGGGCACCAAACTGTTACAGAACCTATGTTATGCTAAAAGTACTCTAAAACAACTAAATACAACTGACCTAAACTTCTATAGCACTGATTAACTTGATTTGGTGATTTGAGCTCAAATGCTAAAACACAGTTTGAGGTTACTACTTTTTAGCTAGAAGATAAGCAACTCAATAAGCTGGAAATAAAAACCAAATGTTGGAACCTTAAACTAGACCTGGCTAAGAACTTAAAAACCAAGAATGAGACCTGGACAAGCTCTTATGAGCTTGTGACAAGATCTGCAAGAACTGCACA
>BPTQ01000005.1:169263212-169281234 GCA_019973895.1 Chrysanthemum seticuspe | reverse complement strand
ATTATTATGAGCTCCAACTCTCTACCTTGGAAGGTAGAGAGTATTTATAGTCTTACATAAATCGCCACACATCGGGCTGTGGATCAGGCATACAGTGGGTAAAGACCCGTCCGTCCTCCACGGTGTTACTTATCTAAATACTACTTAACATAAGAATTACTACGACTACGAGCTTTCTAACGATTACATATACTTGAGGTGACCAACTCTTTAATATCGGGAATTTCTAATTCCTAACAATCTCCCCCTAAGGGAGGTCACCTCAATCATGTACCAAAAATACATTGAATACAACCAGATAATACATTAACAATTGATCTTGCATTCTTGATGTAGTCCTTTGCTCCTAAGCTCGTAGTCATTGATTCTTCACATAGCATGTTTGGTTACTTCAAGTGGAGGTCTTTTACTGATCCACGTGATAATAATTTTGAGCCACCTTTTGAGATCATCAGCTATCAAAAATCTCTAAGACATCCTTTGTGGTGTTGTGACTTTAAGACCGACATGCTCACATTCTGGATCATGAAATCTTCACATCAGAGTAGCGGAAGCTTTTGTTGAATCATGATATTGGCAGCAGCGTAGCAGAAGCTTGGTGTGAAAATATCAGAGTCATTGATGCACTAATCATGATTTCTTTGAGTTGAATGTGTTAAGTGAGCATGCGGCTATGGATTGACCGCTCCATTCTGATCAGCTGCAAACGTCGGGCGTACCTGCATACAACAGTTAGCAATAAAACGCACGAAAGTGTATTTGATCACTTTCGTTGAATTGAGGTACACGGCCCACGGTTCCCCGTTGATCAGTACATGTACTGCCTGTGATCAGGTATAATTCCGAAGAATTTCCTTGACAGGGTTTCACAGCTGTTCTAGCTGTTCTCAAACCGGAACATCTCAAAGAAGACAACACGGAGTGAGTGAACCAACGAATTTTAAGTCCACTGATTGATGAAAAGAGATTTGAAAAACAATCGTGTATTGCTCAATAGAAATTGTTTTTGCAATACAACGAAGGTTTTATTGAAAATCAATTATCAATCATAAAAACACCTTTTAGTTTGAAAAATTAGTACACGGTCGATGTGCTAAAGAAAAGTGTTTTAAGCACAATGACCGGTTTTTCAAAGGTATCCGTCAATCCATAACCTGAACCAGGTTTGATTCAAGAGATTGAATCGCCCCATTGTTTCTGTTCAGTTGTCACATGGTTGATCTATATAATAGATCTCACATGCCACCTACCAGGAGCTTGTTTGATGTTGGCTCCAGAAGGCTTTCCATCTTCACTGTGAATATGTAAACACATCACTCAGATGTTCTGGCAATACCACAAGGATAATGCGTAGGACTCAAGATATAATCTCTCTTTCCACATTGTGTGAAATAGAGAGTCTTCATTGAAAGTGTCCTAATGAGATTTATTGATGATCTCGTGGCTCTAGACTCAATTTGTGCATATTTGGATCCTATAACGGAGACTAGGGAGAGGGTCTCCTTCTTCAATATCAACCATCTCTAAGAGAAAGTCGATAGATAATGTCGGTTCCCCGTGATAATGAAACAAGCCCTTTTAAGAGGAACTTGAGTGGTTTGGAAAGTTGAAGTGCAGTGCGTCACTGGGTCCATGACGTCTTGTCTTCAATACCGATGTTACCATCAGTAGCATATGAATTGAACCCGGTTTCTGCCCTAAGGTTGAATAAATGGAGGGCTATTTGTTTTCACCCTTTTCTCATTCAATTCTTTTTAATTCTTCAACCCCTTCAGTGCTTACCGAGACTTCATAGCTAGAACCTTGTTGGGTTTATTCCAGTACTAGCTCAGTCTTAGTCCACACACTTCCCATATCTCATTTTTCTCCTTTTATCATCATACCTAAGGACTTCTACACTAACTAGTGGATTGTCCCTGGGTAGATCCCTCCGGTTCTGGCGGATCATGGGAACACATACCTAACCTTATCATCCTTATATCACCGTACATGAAGTAAAGTTGGTCGGTCTATTTGGTATTGTTCGTCTGCCATTGGATCCAATTGAAAACCATTTGAAAAATCAATTCAGATACTTGTGATATATTATCAAAGCATTTTGTACCTGAATTGTTTTTGATATTTTTAGAACGAGAACTCCCCCTCAACATGTGCATCAAGTATTTGAAAATGTTTAGCACACAGAGGCAAGAGAAAGAATTAACTTCTTTGATTACCATTTTTCTAAAAGATATCAACATCACTTCCCACATCAAATCAAGTAGATATAGCATTTCTGGGAAGGATGAGGTTTCCATAAATTTGCTCCCCCTCAATATGTGCCTCGAGGTTTGAAAAGAGTTTTGCACATACTAGAGGGAACCTGCACATTGGGATGAATGATCACGTTTCAAATCAAAGGTTTAAGATAGATGCTCCCCCTCAACATGTGCATGGAAAATTTGAAATCGTTTGTCACATGTGGGAAGGACAGCATGTACACTCTTATGAAACCATTTACCAAATTATCAGTTTAAATCCAATTTAAATCACACATTCTCCCCCGATCACAATTATCAAAACATTTGAGATTTGTGATCTCGTATAGATTTAAATTGATTTTGAAAGCTTTTAAGGAGAATTGTGACTTGATTGTGAAAGCGTTTGAACTGATAAGGATCGGATTTTAAGATTTTAAACTCCATTGATAAAACATGCATGTATATCTTTTGAAAACAATTTAATGCCAAATAACTTTTTAATTTAATTGAAATCATTCTCCCCCTCAATCAATGACATAGGTTGTTGATTGAGAGATATAGATTTTGACAAATAAGTCCAGATGATTATCAAAAATAGAGACCGAGTTATTTTTCAAAGCATTTGGTTTTCAGCAGATAAATGTTTATAGAATCAGAGCATGGATGTGAAAACATGTTAAAACATGGCTCTGTTCTTTCTTTTAAAACCGGGTTATTGCCTGAAAATGACAATAAACCATTTCTCTTTCTCCCAAAAATATTTTTTGAATTTTTTGATTTTTTTTTCTCTTTTTTTTTATTTATTTTTTATTTTATTTATTTTTTTTTTTAAAGAATTCGAACAACATCTAAAGACCCGTGTCATTCTATGAATGACAGCACAAAGACCGTAGATATTATCGAACTGGAAGAAACATGACAAAAAATGACAATATTTTTTTTTTTTGAGGATTTTTCGAATTTTTCAAATTTTTATGGATTTTGAAAGTTTTATATTTTTCTATTTGATTTTTGAAGGTTTTATAATTTTGTATTTTGTTTTTCAAATAAATATATACATGAGATAGATGAACATAGACCTTTACTCCTCGTCTTCCTCCTGAAGACGTTTGAGAGTTTCTGGTTGAAGGCTTTTCAAACCAAGTCGTGGAAGAATAAACTCAAAACGTTCTCTTGGAAGAGCTTTGGTGAAGATGTCTGCTAACTGATATTCAGACCTCACAAAATATAGTTCCACCACACCTTTTTCTACTTGTTCCCTGATGAAATCATGTCGAATGTCGATATGCTTTGCTCTTGAGTGTTGAACGTTGTTGCATGAGAGAGCAATAGCACTTTTATTATCACAGTACAGAGGGATTTTGTTGAATTCAAAGCCATAGTCAGATAATTGTGATCTCATCCATAAGATTTGAGCACAACAAGATGACATGGCTATGTATTCAGCCTCTGTAGAGGAAATAGAAGTACTCATTTGCTTCTTTGAAGACCAGCTCACAAGCTTATCACCCAAAAACTGAGCACCTCCAGACGTACTTCGACGTGTATCTTGACAACCTGCATGATCGGCATCTGCATAGGCCGTTAGTGACATACCGGTGTCCTTCGGGTACCATAGTCCCATATTGATGGTTCCTTGGAGATACCGAAAGACCCGTTTAACTGCTTCAAGGTGCTTTTTAGTAGGCTTAGCCTGGTATCTAGCACACATGCACACAGAGAACAAGATGTCTGGTCTACTAGCAGTGAGATACATCAGGGATCCAATCATACTTCGATATTTTGTTTGGTCAATCATGATCCCTGAGAGGTCCTCATCTAGTTCGGTTCGGTCAATCATGGGGGTGTCAACAGGGTCACATGAATCAAATCCAAATTTCTTTAAAATCTCTGTTGCATATTTAGATTGATTTATGAAAATGCTTCCGGGACTTTGTGAAATTTGTAATCCCAAGAAAAATGACATTTGTCCCATCATTGACATTTGAAACTTTGAACTCATTTCATTTGAAAAACGATCACATTCCATTGGGTCAGTCGAGGCAAAAATAATATCATCAACATAAATTTGAACATGAATCAAATGTTTGCCTGACTTCCTGGTGAACAATGTAGGATCAACTGCTCCTTTGATGAATCCGGTTGATAGAAGAAACTTTGACAGTGTATCATACCATGCCCTTGGAGCTTGCTTTAAACTGTAAAGAGCCTTCTTCAAACGATAAACGTGAGTAGGATGCTCTTGGTTCATAAATCCTTCAGGTTGGCTGACGTAGACGACTTCTTTAAGATCTCCGTTTAGAAATGCCGTCTTTACATCCATCTGATAAACTACCATGTTCTTACTAGCAGCATTAGCCAGAAAGATTCTGATTGCCTCGATTCGAGCAACTGGAGCAAAAGATTCTTCAAAGTCTATACCCTCCTCTTGACGATATCCTTTAGCAACTAATCTAGCCTTGTTCTTCAACACATCACCATGCTCATCAAGTTTTACTTTGAAGATCCATTTTAGAGCTATAATCATAGCACAGTCTGGAGCAGGTACTAACTCCCATACATCAAGGCGATCAAACTCATGAATTTCATCTTGCATGGCATTGAACCAGCTATCTTCATTCATAGCAGTTTTAACATCTTTTGGTTCGATCTTAGATAATACGGAGTTGAAGAAGCACCATAAGGCATCGGTTGCGAGTTGTTTCCGGGTTGATACAGGACGAGAGGGATTACCAATGATGTTGTCTAATGGATGATCGTGAGTCCATTTTCTGAGGTGTTCATGTGGCAGTTGTTGAGGAACTGAGGTAGCAGAGTCGATGTCTCCTGAAGAAGATGGTTCAGATGATGATTCAGGAGTAGCAAATATGTTTTCAAATGGAGCATCTTCAGGAGTTGCAAAGGGATTAACTTCATCATTGATGCAAGAAACATTTCCATGATGTACATTTGAAGAATGATGATTTGTTGATGAAACTGAAGGATCAGCAGCGGGTGCTTCTTGACTTATAGATATTGAGACTGAGGGATTGACTTCATTCACAGGATTATGAGCATCCTCTGTTGTGGGAATCATTACCTCATTAGTAATTGAATCATACAGTTCATCAAACATAGGATCAAACAATTTCTTTACATCATCTTCAGATGGAGGTACATATGGAGTTTCTTGAGAGGAGTTTGGAACAAGGGATGAACCAATGGGACTGTTTTGAAGTGCGGGTCCTGAGCTGGAGTGTCCAGGAGCCATTTGACCGGTCAGTTCATCAAACGTAACGTGAATAGTTTCCATGATATTTCGGGTTCTTTTGTTGTAGATTCGGTATCCCTTTTTGTTTGATGCATATCCTACAAATACTCCAATGTCAGCTTTGTCCCTAAGTTTGCCTAAGTCTTGACCCTCATTAGTTGGATAGCACAGTGCACCAAACACATGAAGGAAAGATAGATTAGGTTTTCTGTTGTGGACAAGTTCATATGGAGTTTTTCCATGAATAGTGTGAATCAGGGAACGATTTTGTGTGTAGCATGCAGTGGCAATTGCTTCAGCCCAGAGAAACATTGGAACCTTTGAGTAGATCAGCATTGTTCTAGCAGCTTCAACAAGAGTACGATTTCGTCTTTCAACTACACCGTTCTGTTGAGGGGTTCGTGGAACACTTCTTTGATGGCTGATTCCAAAGCTTTCATAGAATTCACTAAGTTGTTTGTTGACAAACTCAGTTCCATTGTCTGTTCTGATGATTCTGACAGTTTTGTTTAGTCGAACCTGCAGCTGTTTGATGAGTTTGATGATGATATCAGGAGTTTCATCCTTTGTCCTTAAGAACTTGACCCAGGTGAATCTAGAGTAATCATCAACCACAACTAACACATATTTCTTCCCAAAGATATTCTGCACCCTCATTGGTCCACATAAATCCATATGAATCATATGAAGAACTTCAGTGACAGAGTTAGTAGGTTTGGGTTTATGGGCATACTTCTTGCTTTTTCCCAATTGACATGCTGAACAAAGATGATCTTTTTCATACTTTAGTCTAGGTAAGCCTACAACTAAGTCCTTTCTGGAAAGATCGTTGATGGTGCCGAAGTTCAAGTGATTGAGACGACGATGCCATAACCATGACTTTGTTTTTGAAGCCTTTGACAACAAGCAGATTGGTGAAGCTCTCATCATGTCATCGATAGAGATGGTGTAAAGGTTTGAGCCACGAGTTCCTTTCAACAGTTCCTTACCATTAAGATCTCTAACAAAGCAGGTATGTTTTCTGAAGGCTACTTCTAGATCAGAGTCACATAATTGACCAACAGAGAACAGATTATGACCTAAACCTTCCACATAATACACTCTGGAGATGACACTATCACCAACAACATAATCTCCATAACCCATAATAGCACCGAAATGATCATTACCAAATCTAACAGTCCCGATGAATTTGCTCACGAAGTTCATGAGCCGTGACCGGTCTCCAGTCATATGCTTGGAACAGCCTGAGTCCAGGTACCACAGAACGATTTGAACGATCTGCAGTTGAACACAGACAAGAATGGATAACTGGATAATTGGGATCCCCATGCAAGAATGGGTTCCATTTGGTTAGTTACAATAGTTGGACCACCCACATCAGAAATAGAAGCATTCATATTAGAAAATGAGGTAATGGAATCATTGTGAATAGATGCAATACTAGTGTCTGTATTAGCCCTATTTACAGTGTGACTACTTCTTAAGGGAATAGTTCTACCAGTAGGCATCCATTTTCTAGTGGGCATTATCTGATTAGTCTTATGACCAACAGGTATCCAATAAAAGCCTATTCTGCTGAATGTTCTTCCTGTGGGTTTCCATTGTTTTCTAACTCTCTTTCGCTTTTGCCTTTTAGCCTTTTTAGCATGAATGTTAGCATTAACAAAATTAGCTGGACAATTAACATCATTAGGCAGAACATTAACATCACATCCATGATTAGAAACAGAATTCAAGCAATCATCAGTGCAAGGTTTGCAAGTAGTATCAGAATTCGAATTAATTACAGTACGCCTATGGCTAATACTAGAATCAACACGATTCGTTTTATTCGATTCAAACTTAAGGTTCCTAGATTGTTCTTCTACTCTCTTCCAGTGCACATTCTTAGCTTGA
This sequence comes from Chrysanthemum seticuspe, assembly GCA_019973895.1. NCBI lineage: Eukaryota > Viridiplantae > Streptophyta > Magnoliopsida > Asterales > Asteraceae > Chrysanthemum > Chrysanthemum seticuspe. Next base: position 169,273,845 of record BPTQ01000005.1, on the reverse strand, counting down.
GAGGTCCTATCATTCCTTGTATTGTCTTGAGACTTTGACCTGCTCCCTTTAATGTCACTGATTACTCCTGTAGAGGGAATGGGAACATTAGTTTGTTTTACTACTCTTTGCACCACCTGTTTAGATGTGCTGGGATCTGAACTACATGCAGGTGTACTACGGTTCACACTCTTAAAACTAGAGGTACTGAGATTTGTACTCCTAGAAGGCACATTTGAGTTCTCTTTCTTAGCATTTACAGATCTAGAATCTGAACTACTCAAGGGTACACTACGGTTCACATTCAAAACATTAGGAATCGAGTGCATATCATATTTGGCCTTAGGCATCGAGCATGGAATCAAAGGGTTAACTCTCTCACCTAATGTCTTTGGGCATATTGTGATCAAGCATTCTAAGATTTCTTGAGATCGTTTGGCATATAAGCATGCATGTCCAATTGCATTATCATGTGGTTTCTCTAGCTTATCCTCTTCAACAATCTCACGCAGACATTCTAGGCAATCCTTAAGGGATGAGAAATATGTTTGAATGGCAAGTTTGTTGTTCCTCAGATGAGGGGGGACATATGTCACAGATAAAGCATATTTATTACCAGAGTGAGCCTTAGATACACCATTCTCCCCATTGATCATTGGCATTTTCCCTTTTACCTGACTCTTCAGATTCTCAATTTCCTTTTGCAATGAAGCTATTTGTTCGTTGTTTTTGTTACGAGTGACTTTAATTGATTCAAATAACTCATTGAAATGACGTTTAACCTTTTCATTTTCTTCTAGAAAACTTTCGTTTTCCTTTTGTAAAGCATTTACTAGGTTTTGAAGATGAAACGTTTGAGAATTCTGAGAATCTAAAGGAGGAGGCATTTGGGACCCTGTCATATTGTTCGTTTGACCCTTTAATTGAGAGATTTGGGCTTTCAACTTTCTGATCGTGTTACACTGAGCTTGAATCTGTTCATCTCGTTTGTTAATTTGAAAAACTGCATCAAACTCTGGAGCATCTGAAGATGTCTTGATATTTGAAGTTTTGACATTTTCTTTGAGATGTTGATATTTTAGTTGTAGATTAAAATACTCAACTTCTAGTTTAGAAAAATGTTTAACCAAATTGTCATGATCATCCAGTTCAATTTTCTCATTTAGTTTAGAATTAGTTTTTTCAAGCTCAATGACACGATCATGGGAGACTTTCAGGGCCACAGATAATTCATGAAATTTGGAAGCATTAATAGAGCAATTTGAAGCAGTGAAAAACACATCTTGAGCAACACATTCAGTAATAAGATTCTCATTTAATGTATGCAAGTTCTTTCTCTCAATCTCATTATATTTCAGTGCACGCTCATAGTCACTAACTTCAACAACCATTGCATCAAATTCCTTTTCCATTCCCTTAATATCAGTTTCTACCCCCTTTTTAAGACTCTCAAAGTGATCTTTTAGAAGTTTAAAGAAGGGCATGACCTCAGTTAAATAGCATTCTTTCATTTGTTCAAAACCCCTTTCTCCTTCAGTTATACCTGTGGGTGTGATCCTTTTCTTGCAAGTTTTCTCAATCAACAAATAGTTGAAATATAACGTATTGACTAATTAATGTCTTGCTTTTAGTGGCAATTGTTCTAGGTACAAGATGCATTGGTGTATTAGGAGGATACACAGTCGCTCTAGGCATTTTCCTAAGGGGAGGGTTTGTTTCAACAATATTTTCAGCTTTCTGCTTATCTAAATCCTTTTTCCAGAAGGCTTGTTCGGGAGTCAACAAAGTCTGAGGCTTAAACTTGTTCAAGGAAATCCAGTTTTCCTTCTTGTAATCATGAGGAGCGATAATTATGTTTTTCTCTTTGCATTTAGGATCATTTTGTTTCTTATTCATTTTTTCCCTAGTGATTTCATTTGATTTCTTATCTTCCTCAGTGCACTCAACGCAACTAGGTTTCTGCCTAGGCTTAAGGATTTCATCACCATCATAAAGCACCTTATGAGCATTTCTAGCCTTTTTAATTACCTCTGGATTCGGTTCCTCAACAAGGGGAATGCTATGCTTATCGCTTAAGACACGATGTTTGGTGACCATGTGAGCAGTCTGAATGGTGTTTCCTTGTATGTACAACTTGTTTTCAAGTTTGTTTTTCAAAGTTTTCAGATTAGAAAAATCTCTCAAGAGTTTTGATTCCTTTGCATTAAATTCTTGCTTAAGCATTTTCACATTTTCTTGAAGTTCTTGTTTTTGTTTAGCTGTTTTAGAAAGTTTTTCTTGCAAGGAATTTAGTTCTTGTTTCAATACTTCTTCTCTAAACTTACTTTTTCTAATTACTGTACTCACTTGGACATCCATTTCCTGCTCACGAGTGGTCAACTCAAATTTTGCACGTTGTTCGTAAATAGCAACACGTTCCTTATAGGCATTTAGTTCAGAAATTATGGAATCATCAGGAGCACATGCAGTGTATTCATCAAAGACATAGTCATTGTTGACTGCAGAAGATGCATCACTTGGTACAACTTCACTTTCACTTTGTTTCACGTATTGATCGTATGGGACAATATTGATATTACCCATATTTTCAACATTTGATTCAATAGTTTCAGTTGGTTGTACTTTGTCATGCATCTGTTGCACATCAGCATCATCGTATAGCTTTAATACCTCTGAGATGAGTTTGTCCTTGGATGGGCCAGCTTGTGGTGAAGAAGAGATCTTGGGAGAAACCATTGGAGAGATGCTAGCCATAAAGATTGTGTGTGCAGTAGGTCCATCATCTACATCAGAGTCGTATGCATCACAGTCAGCGACTTGAAAGGCGTTCTGATGATTGTGACCTATCTCCTGAATAGGCTGCTCATCCACATCTGCATCATAGGTCTTGGCATTGCCCTCAGCAAGAAACAACAATTCCTCTTCATCCAAAGCAGCACCATTGTCCTGAGCTTGTGCCAGCAACATCTTGTCTCTGAAGTAATCCGCATTCTGAGGACGCTTTGGAGATGTGCAGTTCCTTGCAATGTGTCCCTCACCACCACAGTTATAGCATTTGATTGGCTTAGCTTGACCTTGGTTACCATTTCTTCCTCGATTCTGGTTGCCAACATAACCTCTCCCAGCTCCACCTCTTCCCTGATCATACTGTCTTTCCTGAACTGGTTGCACCACGATCCTTCCATCTTTAACAGTGGCTTGATTATGTGGGTTAGATGCAGTTCTGAGGTTGTTGTTGGTTTGTGGGAGAGAATTCATGTTTTGACTAATGAGAAGAGCAAGTTGATTAATGATGTTACCCACGTGTGCATCAGCATCAGCTTGTTTGAACATAGGATCAGGGATGAGTTTGTGATTACCATTACCCAAGGGTATGACTTGTGATGCTTTGGTTGTGATTCCGATGTTTGAGTAGAAAGCTGTTGAGTCATTAGACGAGCTTGTCTCTCCCTGGTTGGTTTTGAACTGATTGAGAATCAATTTTTCAAACATAGCATGTCTCTCATTCTGAAGGAGGAAGGCATAGAGTTGCTCATAGTTTGTATTCTTCAATCCTTTAGTGAGTTTCACAGCTGTGACAAACTTGTGCCATTCGGGATTCATGTTGTTCACAAACTTTGAGTTCAGCTGAATGTTAGGCATAGTCATTCTGATGTTCCTCATGTCATTCACTAACTTATGAAATCTCACATAGTACTCATAGACACTCTCATCTGGTTTCATCTTGAAGTGCTCAAATTCGTCATAGAGTTGGGATTCTCTGTCTTCCATAGTTAATTCTGAACCTGAGAGAAGCATCTTAACATTATCCCAAACTGCCTTTGCATCAGTGTTATGATTGATCAGCTTGTAGATGTCTTTAGGAAGACCTTGAAGAACAATGTTTGAAGCCCTGATATCAGCATCGAATCTCTTTTTCTCCTTATCATCAAGCTCATCATACATCTTAGGTCTGTCCATTCCGTAAACAGGAGTACCATCTTCATTAGTATCAAGTATGTCTCTAGTCGTCTCAACCCGATATGGTCCTTCATCAATGGATTTGAGAATGTTGACACCATTTTCCTTTCCAAGGCAATACAATCTGATTCGTTGAGCCCAAGAATCATAGTCAGTTCTGTCAAGCATGGGTGGACGAGTATCTGAGCCAGCTGCTTGAACATCCTCGGCAACAGTGGAGATGACAGTAGGAACGTTGGTAGACATGTTAACAGATTATACGGGATTTTATAACTCTATGATTAAACCGGGAAATAGATTCTTTCACGGGATTTTACTAAATCAAGAGAAAACCGTAAACAATCACTTAAGTCGCTAGAAGATAAAGCACTAAGTCGCTAGCAGATAATGCACTAAGTCGCTAGAAGTTAATGCACTAAGTCGCTAACCCTTAATTCGCTACACCCTAAGTCGCTAGAGTTCCAAGTCGCTAGACAAAAATCAAGTCGCTAAATAGTAACTCGCTACAGACCAAGTCGCTAGCCAAATTTTGGCAGCAATTCGCTACCCAAGTCGCTAGATATGCAAGTCGCTAAAGAGCAACTCGCTACAGACCAAGTCGCTACCACAAGTCGCTACCCGTAGTGGAGAATCCACTACTTGTACTTTAACTCGCTAAATCTAACTCGCTACCTTCAACACTGTAAGTCGCTACAAAAATGTGAAGCAAGTCGCTACCAAGAAAATATTCCGTGAGCTAAGTCGCTAGCTTGAAAAACCATATAAACATCACTTTTCAATCCAAAAACAACCCAACCAAGATGATTCAAGCTTACCAAATGAAAACCTAAACACTTGTGATGATTCTAAACATAAAAGTACCAACAAAATTCAAACTTTAACACAAGAAATCACCCAAATGATGCAAAAACCACTAAACTTTTTCAAACTCAAAAACCACCTAAAAACCACTATAAATCCAAAGATGTGCAAGATATGATCTAACCATGGCTCTTGATACCAATTGTAAGATATAACTCTTCACATACACATCAAACCATAACATAAAGTAGCATATAGATGGAATTCTAGAGAGAGAAAGTTAGAGGTTTAGGGAACTTAGTGAGAGAAAGTGAAAGATATTATTATGAGCTCCAACTCTCTACCTTGGAAGGTAGAGAGTATTTATAGTCTTACATAAATCGCCACACATCGGGCTGTGGATCAGGCATACAGTGGGTAAAGACCCGTCCGTCCTCCACGGTGTTACTTATCTAAATACTACTTAACATAAGAATTACTACGACTACGAGCTTTCTAACGATTACATATACTTGAGGTGACCGACTCTTTAATATCGGGAATTTCTAATTCCTAACATATAATTTAGAAGCTAAATTAAACTTGGAAAGCTAAAAACGACATACATCAAAATAAAAAACTAAGTACTACTTTCTTCTCTTGCCTCTCTTCTCTTTTTTATACTCAAAAAGCTTCCCACATGTCCTCTGAGTGAATCCCACTTGTAATTTCAACCATTGGATGCTTTGAGTGGATTTTGGCCATTGGATCAAAATGACAGGAAAAGCTGTTTTTGACCTGTAGGGCTCTGAAACTGCAACTAGGGGGGGTGGCATTAATTGTGGTGGGAAAGGTTGGTGAATATGATGATGAGGGGGAGGGATAAGGCTGAGATGACTGGAGAGGGTGCAGGCAAGTGGGGAAGGAGATAGACAGGTGGGAGGGAAAGTGGTATCGTTTGACTGAGGTTTGACCAGGGGTTCAAAATGAGGTAATGACAGGGGGTCACAATTGATATGGCAGGGGACCAAAATGGACAAAGGGTCATGGGATTAGGCTTAGTTTATTAATGATAAGGACCTTTTTGTAATTTCTGAAATTTGGAGGGACCAATTCTGCCATTATTCCAAAGTTGTCACAAGGACCAAAACTGACAAGTCCCAATAGTACAAGGACTAGTTTTGACATTTTCAATTTTCCAAGGACTATTTGTGACAATTTCAAAACTTGAGGGACTAAAGTTGTAATTTTGCAATTTTTTATCTCAAGGACCAATTTTGACAACTTAAGAATCCCTAAGGACTTAAAATGATATTTTTCTTTATTTTGATTTACCAGGGACTGTTTTTGACAACTTTTGAAACTTGGGGGACTAAAACTGCCAATTATGCAAACTTGATACGTTTTTCACCAGATTTTGATATTTTTGCATTTAAAACACATAAAACACTTATTTGTGATATTTTTATCATTTTGATGCATTTCTGAGTGTTTTCAGATGTTTTTGCAGTTTAATTGGTACAAAAATGATGAGTATTTAGACACTCATCAATAGGTGTCACAGTTTTGCATTCCAAATTTGTTTAACAATTCAAGGGCATATTTGGATTGACTCAAAAAAATACCACGGGGTGATTGATGAACTTGCAGTCCTAGAAAGAACGTAAGTTCACCCATCATTGACATTTCAAAATGTTTCTTCATTAGTTTTGCAAAAGCGATTGAGTACTTTTTATGTGTTGACCCAAAAATGATGTCATCTACGTAAATTTGAACAATTAAGATATGTGCCCCGTGATATTGAATGAAAAGAGTTGGGTCGACCGAACCTTTGGTGAAATTATTGGCAATGAGGAAAGATGATAACTTATCGTACCACGCCCGAGGAGCTTGTTTGAGTCCGTACAGAGCTTTGTTCAGTTTTTGTAGACATGGTTCGGGAACTTGGGATCAACGAATCCTTCTGGCTGGCTGACATAAACCGTTTCTTTCAGTTGCCCATTCAGAAACGCAGTTTTGACGTCCTTTTGAAAGACCGTTATATTCATATGAGCCGCGAACGCGAGAAAGATCCGAACAGCCTCAAGACGAGCAACCGAAGCGAATGATTCTTCAAAGTCAATACCCTCTTCCTGTGTATAACCCTTAGCCACCAGACGTGACTTGTTTCTGATTACGTTCCCTTCAGCATCCAATTTGTTATTCCAAATCAATTTGAGACCAATGACGTAGACCCCTGTTGGTCTTTCAACCGGTTCCCATACTTCAAGTCGTTTGAATTGGTTAAGTTCTTCTTGCATGGATTCAATCCAGTTGTCTTTTACCATTGCGTCTTTAATGTTTTTAGGCTCAGATTGGCAGACAGTGAGTGCATAAATGCAATGTTCACCATCTGTGTGAAGACGTTGTCTCGTAACGACTGGTTGATTCGGGTTGCCAATAATATTCTCTAGAGGATGGTCTTTTGTCCAACGATGTGTAGAGGGTTGATGTTGGTATACATTGTGCATATTGTGAGGATTCAAATGGCTTGTAGATGATTCCGCAACATCAGGTGCAGCAGTTTCATTAGCAAACGGGTTTAAGAACGCATTTGGATCAAAGTCTGCAGGTGGGGGTACTTCATTAAGAACATCATCAGCTGGTTCAGCGTCGTTGGATGTAGTTTGTTCAACTGTTGTTGTAGAGTCTACTGGTGGTGCTTCTTCAACAGTAGTTGTTGTAGCAGGTGTATCAGGTATAGGAATATGATCAGGTTGAGCAGCGGAAACATCGGATACACCTGGAGCACGTTCATCAATATCGTCACTGAACAGAGGAGCAAATAATCTTTCCATTTGTTGATGAGTAAGCTGGGGGCTTGGTTCAGCTGATGATGGGGTTTGAGGGAAGTTTAAACAGTTATGACCGGGTTCCAAGTTGTTATGCTCAGAAGCCATTTCTGTAAGCTCATCAAAATTAACATGAATCGTTTCCATAACCCGCTTTGTACGACGATTCCAGATCCGGTAACCTTTAGAGTTCTCACAGTATCCAATAAATACTCCAATGTCAGCTTTGGCTTTGAGCTTTCGAAAGTCATCACGATCATTATTTGTGTCACACCCCCAAATTACCTGTTTTGCAGCGGAATGGAATTCCTGGGGATTGACTGTCATAGCATCACAGTTACAGATATATTGAACGACCTAGAGTGTCGTTTGGAAAACACATCGTTTGATTTAATAAAATAATCAGAGTTTACAAAGTATAGGTCCCAAATGAAAATCATCTTGTGCGGAAATAAGTTTGTTACAATACAAACGATGTTTTAAAGTGCATAAATCCCAAGTGAGACGCGTCGTCACCGCGACTCTATGATGTGTCCAAATGCATGCCATGAATTGAATGCCTTAGATACCTGAGATAAAACATGCTTAAAAAGGTCAACACAAAGGTTGAGTGAAATCCATAGGTTTAATTAATTCGTTTGAACACAATAATCGTAGTGTGAGTTAAATTGTTTCACACTCATCGTTGAAAACAAAACAGTATTTATTTCACTAAGTTCATGACAACCAAAGCGTAAACATCGCACCAATAAAAATTGGTAATCATCGTTTCATCGCCGCCCTAATAGGTAAACTTGCCAATTTACCTTAATGATTCAAATATAGTGCGCTCGATTTCCCCTAACTGGGTCAATAAGAGCGGGAGTGTTAATTCCAATAGGCCTATTCACAATATTCGCGCTCACTCGCAAGTGACTAATGGTGCATGATGTAGGGACTTCAAACATGGCAAATACTTAGTGACAATAAAACATTCGGATGTAGCATACAGTTCAAAGCATTTGTGTTCGATTAGAATGTAGCATGTATCTACCCCAAGAGTTTGTAAAACAGTTAAAAGAATAAAAGTGGGGCTATGAACTCACCTGTTGCAACGATTATGATGACAAAAGTGAGTACACTGAAATGTAGCGTGAATCTCGAAAATGACCTATTATGAATGATATGATACATAATGAGTTATGATGTAATTTAAAGGTTTGGTAACAAAGAAGTTTTGTCCGCGTACGGAGGTGAAGAAGTTGGAGACCGAATTCCATGAGTTGGCAACTATTGGGTATGACATTGATACTTACATTCGAAGGTTTCAAGAATTGGCCGTGTTATGCCCATCTATGGTTTCGGATAATGAGAAGCTACTGGAGGCTTTCATTGAAGGACTTCCTGAGATTATTCAAGGTGACGTGACTTCCTTTGATCCGCAAACGATTGAGGAATCTATTCGAGTGTCTCAAAAGCTCATGGCACAAGTAGTAAAGAGGGGCAACATCACCAACACCAACCGCAACAACAATACCAACAACCGCACCAACTACCACAATAACTAAAACAACAACAACAACGACGATAACCAAATCAACAACAACAAAAGAAAATGGGAAAATGACCAAGGAGGTTATAATAACAACAACCAAAACCGTAACACTAACCATCATCAACAACAGAATAGAAGGCAAGAAGCTGCTATGGTTTATGTTGCTGCACCTAGAGAAGGTAGAGGTTATGCTGGAACAAACCCACTATGTAATCGATGTAATTTTCATCACTCGGGTCCTTGCCCTGCCAAGTGCCACAAATGCCAAAAACCGGGACATCTAGCCAGGGATTGTAAAGGTAAAGCCGTAGTCACATGCTTCGGATGTGGGGAGCAAGGACACTATCGGAATCAATGTCCTAAAAACCAAGGTCAACAAGTTGAAGGTGCTCATGGGAATGCATACATGTTAGGAGGAGGAGAAGCTCGTCAAGGTATCAACGACGCGGAAGACTAAAGAAGTTCGGAAACTAACAGTCTTATTTCTCCTTATGTACTATGTCGTACTAAGTTTATGTTTTCCATCGTATCCGAAACTTTATAACTTAAAGATGTACTACTTTTGATAAACCACTCGTTGTAAAATATTCTCATCTATCGTACTTTATTTCCTTTCGATTCGATATCATGTACGAGAATTTTAATTCTTTTTACTTTAACTACCATTTTAACGACACGGTTTAAATCCTTGTAAACATTGAGAGTTATAACAACTAAACCGAACGTCACGTCATCGTTCCTTAATTATACATAGCCTAGCTAACTATGTCTAATTCTGGAGGGATCATGTTATGTTGGGAGCGGTTATTTATAAATCTTAGTGCAAGCAAAATTTTCACATGTTCCAATTCAAAGTGATACTCGTGGGAGATTTATCCAATATTTTCTTTACTATGATGTTTTATACACTCTGTAGGATCTTAATATTTATTGTGTTGATGATTCGGGTGGTCTTGGGAGATCAAAATACATGTTTTCCATTTTAGAGAGAGAAAGTATAGAGAGAGAGGGTGTTCTAGCTAGAGAGTTACACAAATTGTAGAGTATTAGATTGAAAAGCACCACCCCTTCCATGGATGGAAGGGGTATTTATACTTACACAATACACGACCTCCTATCGGCCTGTGGATCAGGGATACAGTGTCATGTTGATACGCCTGAAACTTCTTAGCGATGTTTTCGTGTTTCTAACGTCTTTACTTCTTAAGAACAGATGCTCGAGTTCTTGTTTCAGTTCTTATCTTACGATCCTAAACTTTACATTTTGTACCCCACTGGAGGGAATCCCCCTCTAACAATCCTTAATCTTTTAAGGTATCACTTCTCAGCCAGTGGGGTTTACAATAGATCGAATTAAATCGAGCATCTGAACAGCAATCAGTTCAATAAATCATCAAATAAATAATCAAACATCGCATCTTATCAAATCACGTTGTGGCACCTCCTTCCTGCCCAGAAATGGGTGACATAGGGACTAGGTGTCCGGCTATCCTCCAGCACATAACACATTCATATTTATGGGGAAGGTAGGTACCTTCCCCACCACGAA
>BPTQ01000005.1:169203178-169244272 GCA_019973895.1 Chrysanthemum seticuspe | reverse complement strand
TCGAAGTTTTGGTATTTAAGTTTTTATCCTAGAGGTCTCGTTCATAAAGAAAAACATAGGTTAAGTAGGGTGATTTAGTCCAAATGTTGTTTAAAAGTGAGTTTCGGCAAAGTTTAAGCAACCGTAAATAATTTATTACAACTCCGCTATTCAAACGGTTGGTGATTTTGAAAAATATGCTTGGTGATCTCGATTTTATTAGAAGACATCTCGTTACAAAAAGTTCTACGTCAACGTTAAAAATAGCCTTCAATATGGTCGTTTTGTTTACCGTAACACTTGTCAACTAAAAATAATATAGTTTTCTTACTAATAAAGTTACGGCAATTTTGTAAAAACGTGTATATTTTAGTCGTTACAAATCCGTTTTCTACGTATTATACGTCCTTAGCTTCGTATCAAAGTATACTAATATATTTTTGATAAGTCGAAATAATTTATAAAGCTTAAGACTCGTTTTTGACTCGTACACAACAAAAATAGTGTGCTGAAATTTTCAGAAAATATATATTTCGTCGTCAAACTTGAAAAATTCATAACTTATTCGTTATAACTCCGTTTTAATCCGTTCAAGCGGCCACGGATTCGTTTTAAAGTATATTTTCTAAATATCTAGGCCAAAAATTCGTGTCTACTGTCGGCTTTTCCAGAAATACAAAATAAGATCAGACCACTTTTTAGACTTGTCGAAAAGAGTTTTTCTCGTACTAAACCTATTCCAATCCCTTCAAAACAACTCCAAAGCTATTCTAATCCTACCATACACCTTCTTAGGGTGTCATGGGTTCCTAAACATCATCAAGACCAATATATAACAAGGGATAAATTATAGGATGACTTATATATATAAAACTCTTAAAAACAATGTAAAAATGGTATAAATATCCATAAGTCTTGCATGCTTGCTAAAAAAAATGATGAAATAGATATGAAATGAAAATGAAAGATGTAAAATGAAAGTGGTATGCTTACTAGTTACTTGATGAGGTGATTAGAACAAGGATTAAACCTAAACACTCTAGGTTTATATTTCAAAACCTTTAATAAGAGTATAACTAGATTGTTTTAAACTTGATCTTGAAAATTTTGGATGATTTCTTCTAGCACCAAGGTGTGACCGGTTTTGGAAGGAAGAAACAAGAGAAGAGAAAGCTTTTACTAACTTTGAAATAATGAGAATGAATGAAGTGAAAGAGTTACTTGGAGTATATATCTATACAATCAAGAAAATTTTTACCAAACATTTAATGCATACCCCCCCTTTGGTCGGCCAAGGGGGGAAGTATTTCACCAAATACTTTTTTTTTCTTTCTTTTATTTTGTGTATAATTGTTTGTATGTAAAAAGTAAGTAAGTTAAGGTAAATTGTAACTTTGTATATACATTAGTGTATTTAAGGTAGTTTTAGCTAAAAGTAATTTTTAATAGATCAAAGTAAAGTATAATGAGATCATAAAAATTGTAAAAGTATAATTCTTGTAAAAGTTGAGTGATATAGTAATTATCGTATAGTTTTTAAGAAAAGCGTCGTAATAATATAAATTTAACGATTTATGTACAAAATAAATTTAAAACACTAGGTAAACTCAAAATATTATTTTTATAAACTAAATGTAAGTATAAAAATATGTCGGGATAGTTTTTGGAAGTATTGGATTAAATGTTCAAAATAATAACTTACGCGATAGCGTTTATTTAATATGAAATTTACGCGTTTAAGGTGAAATGCAAAAATCATGAATGAACTAACATGATGAAAATGATGTTAATGAAATGTAGACTAAACTTAGTCTATATGAAATGTCCGTGATGATATGATCATGAATTCGCCGCTAAACCATTAAGGTTACGCGAATTTGAAACTCGTAAACCTAGTTTACGGTAAATGATGAAATTGTGAAGCATGAATTGTTTTGAGAAATGACCTGAAATTGCGAGTTGTCACAATTTGGATAGCAAAGGGATCCAAATACATGAAAGTGTTTGAGATTCGGTTTTCTGTTGTGGATAAGCTCAAAAGGTATTTTGTTATGGCGTTTTGTAATCATTGATCGTTTTTGAATATAGCATGCAGTTGATACAACTTCTGCCCACAAGTAATCTGAAAGTTTAGCATTAATTAACATTGTTCTTGCAGCTTCCACGAACGTACGGTTTCGTCTTCCAACAACGCTGTTTTGTTCTGGTGTACGTGCAATAGATGTCTGATGCTCAATTCCCACTTTCTCATAAAATTCTCGAAGAGTTTGGTTCACAAATTCATTCCTTTGTCTGTTCTGACTTGGCGGACGGTGTTCTGGAGCTGAACTTGAATTTTCGTGAGAAAGGTGATGATCATCTGTGGAGCTTGATCTTTGCTTCGAAGAAAGTAGACCCAAGTCCATCGTGAGTAGTCATCGACAATTACCAAGATGTAGCATTTGCCATTAATCGTTTGCACGCGCATCGGGCCACACAAATCCATGTGAAGAAGGTGAAGCACATGATGAGAGGTGTGTTCCACCTTTGAAGGAAAATGAGCACGAGTGCTTTTCCCTTGTTCACAAGCTGAGCATAGGTGATCTTTAGAATACCGGAATCTCGGGAGACCTTCAACAAGTTTGTGTCGAGCAAGGTTGGTGATGGTTTGAAAGTTTAGATGTGAGAGACGACGGTGCCATAGCCAAGATTTTGTAGATGTAACCTTTGAGAGTAAACAGATGGGAGAAGAAGCAACCATGTCTTGCATTGAGATTGTGTACAGACTAGAATTGCGAGAGCCAGACATAAGATCGTTTCCTTGTAGATTACGAATGAAACAAGTTTTCTCTCGAAAAGCAACTTCCAAATCTCCATCACAGAATTGACCGACTGAAAAGAGATTGTGACCGAGGCCTTTCACATAATAAACCCTGCTAATTTCGATATTGCCATTGATATAATCTCCGTAGCCCATGATAGCTGCGAAGTGATCATTCCCGAATCTGACAGTGCCAATGAACTTTGCAACAAAGTTTGATAACAGTTTAAGGTTAGAGGGAATAGAAGTAGATGTGGAACCCAAATTGTTAGAGGGTTCCGAAGCAGTTATAGCAGAAATACACACATCAATGACTTTAGGCATCCATTTAAATCCTAGTGTATCCATTTCTGCCATCTCCAACTAGTATTTGCATTAGTCTTAGTGAATGCACTTGGTGGTACTACTTTCCTTGGAGGTGATACTGGAGCTACAGGGATATCAATGCGTTTCTTAGAATCTAAAGAGGGCGGTTTACCAAGCACATACTTAGAAGCATTAGTGGGCCTAGAGGTATTCCGGGTCTTAGGATTCCGTAAACGAGACAAGATAGCTCTAGCAACACATTTTTCATGACAATCAGAAAGCATACTTTTACGACAAATAGCACAAGAAGCATCAGACTTAATATCAAAAGTACTTAAAGGTTTAGCACTCGTTAAAACACTTTTTCCATTACATTTGTCAGACGCAATATCTAAAGTGGGTGCAACGTGAGTCTTATTCAAAGTCCTAGGGTGTTCTTCTACTTCAGCATTCTTTATTGTTCTTTTCTTAGGTCGCAACTTCCTATTCTTCCTTATATTGCTCCTAGGCTGTGAAGTGCGGACATTAGGAAAAGAGGAAATTATTCCTATTTCAGTAGAGGGAAGCACATTAGTAACTTGTGTTTTGTCAGTAGGCATTCTGGGTTCACGTTTGCTAAGTGTTACAGGTGCAATTTCCTAGCATTTCTCTTAACTTAATGATGCTAGGCTGAACTTGTTCATACTTTCCTAGCATTTCTCTTAACTTAAAGATAGTGTGAATCAGATCTTGATTTTTAGAACGAAGATTTCCAGCAAAATTCATGACTTCTTTAGTGTGTGTAAGATAATGATCAAGTTCGTTTGATGCTTCATCACGAGTCTGTTTGAGTAAATCAAATATGACACTATATTCCTTTTTAACTTTTACAAGTTCTTGTTCATATTTTGAGATTTGACATTTCAAAGACGCGTTTTGATCATCCAGTTGCTAAAATTTTGGATTAAACATTTTGGATTGCAACTGGTTGATTTTGTTTTGCAAAGCAAGTTCACGTTTTTGACAGTCTTTTTGACACCATTGAAGACGACGTTTTGAATTTGAAAGCTCGTTTAACAGACGTTCATTTTCAACTTTTAAAGACTCGATCTGATGCATATTATCAGTATTCTCAACAATTTCAACAGAATCAACAGTATCAGCAGAGATATAATCAGATGCATATGGCAAAGAATGCAATAACACAACATTATGGATATCAGCACAGATAACATCTTCCAAGAGTCGATCAACATCTTTTCGTAACATTTTCTTTTTAAGTTTAGTATTAGAAATAGATGTTTCTGTTTTCTCGAAAACGACTTTCATCAATCCAAGTTCCTTATGAAATTCCCTTTCCCAATATAATGCACAATTTTTCAAAATTTTAACATGGGGTAAAAGTCTTTTCTGAAAAATATCTCTTTGTTCTCACGCCTGAGGCGATTGAAAATGTTCAACTTTTATTTCAGAATGAAATTCAATCTCATGTTCTAAAAGTTTGAGGTCAGACGTGAAAATGTCAAAATATCTAAGAATTTGACGATTTTCGGGTTTTGAATTTACTTCACTAATGGAAGGTAAAGGACCATAAATTTGTGCATAATTTGGTTGGGGAGTAACATTGGAAGACTCAGACGTTTTTGTGATAATCCTTGGTGTGTTAGAAGAATCCTTTGTTGTGACGAAAGTGACAGCTTGTGAATAGGTAAAAGGTTTGTTGTAAACAACATTTTCTAATTTTGATCGACTCTCGTCTTCTGCATCTAATTCCTCTTGACGATGATATTCAACAACACTCATAACAGAATCATCAATTTTATATTTTGCACTGGAAACTTCAAGATTTGGTTTGAATGCTTTGGTTGAAAGCTTAGGTTTGTAATCAGCAAGATTCGGTCCATATCCATCTGGATTGGGTTTTAAAGTAAACTTTTGAATAGTTGTGATTGACTCACCATGTTTGTAAACAACATTTCGAAACTCTTTAAGTTTGTTTTGTAAGCCGACAATTTCTTCAAGATGGTCATCTATTCATTTTGTTGAATGCTTTTTTTATGCAGAGAACTGTTTTTGACAAGTTAACAACTCAGCCTTGGCTTTTTGAGTTTCCAAGGTAAGAGCGTTAATTTATTGTTTATGTTCATGTTTTAGTTGTTCTATTTGAGACAACAAAGCATTCTTCAAAGCGGATAGATCACGCATCTGTCGTTCTAAAGATTGTTTGTTATGATGAGATTTAGTAAAAGCGGCTTCAAAACCTTTTTCACGGTTTTCTTGAGTTTTGAAAAAATTGAGTTGCCGTTTTAAGCATTCAATATCCTGGTTAACAGTGCATTTTTACTGTGTAATATCTGATTTAATTCACGACATTCTTCCATTCGGGATTGTTGGTCTTTAAGTAACAGATCAATATCTGGATTAGGCAAAGGTTCAGCGTGTTCAACATGAGTCACAACATGATCACTATTCAGATCCTCAAGTATGACCACGGAGTCAATATGATTATCAAAGGAAACCATAAGGTCATCTTGATCGTCAAATATAACTACGGGGTCTAGTTGAGAATCGTCAGAATGAGATGTGGACGACTCATTTTGAACATTTTGAGCCTCGCCGGATTCAGATGTTGGCGGTGATATTAGATCAGAGATAAATATGGTTTGTTTGGGTACCTGAGACAAGCCATCAGTGTCATACACTGGGCCTGTGTCACTCATGTGTAGCTCGTGCATATTAGCCATCAAGATAAATGTTGCATTGGCCTGCGAGTCCTCTATATCATCATCTGAGTCTCCATCTGCCATAAAGCTCTGTTCTTTGTCTGTGAGAGTTCCACCAGCTTCATCCTTAAGAGCCAAAAGTAAAGCCTCCTTGTGATAAGCACTGCCCCTAGTCCTCGGCTTTGGGCATGCATTAGCCAGGTGTCCCTTCTCATTACAGTTGTAGCAGCGAAGACCATTAATCCCATTCTGAGCATTACCCTGTTCAACCACCTGAGCTCTATTGTTATTCCTACCCATAGCATTAAACCCTTAACCACCTCCCATCTGACGACCATAACCACGATTCTGAACTTCAACACATCCATTGTTCACAACAGCTTGATTCCTTGTGTTTGATGAGGAACGAATGCGATTGTTGGATTTGTTCGTATAACGGCCAAAGGCTTTAGCAATCATAACAAATCCTTGTTGCAATGCATCGAACGGATCGGAGTCCTCATTAGCTTCACTGTAAAGTGCTTGATCATTGTTGTTGTTGTATGGAACCAATTGAGTTTGTTGAGATTGTTGCTGTGACGGATCGTATGGTGTAATTGTAGCAGTTGGTTGAGGAGTTGGTTGAGGAGGATAACTAGTTTGAGCCCACAAAGCAAGTTGTTGATTATCCGAAAGTGAAGGTGAAATAGTTTGGCCACGGATAATCCTTTCCTTATCAACTTCTTTTTGATGAGGCTTCAAATAGTCGTACAACAATCCATATGTAGCATGATGCATATTCTTCGCTTGACGGAGGAAAATGACATACTTCTCCCATTCAGGACCAAGACTACTCATGAACTTAGTATTAATTGCAATTCTTGGCTTGATGATGTTGTGTTTATCCAAATCATTGATGATGTCTGAGAATCGATGATGATAAGACTCTAGTGTCTCTCCAGGTTCAATCATGAAGTGTTCATAAGCCAAGTAAATTTTGGATTCCATATCCTCCTGATTGAGTGCAGTGCCTTCCATGAGAAGATGAATATGTTCCCACATTGCTTTTGCAGTCTTTTGAGCATCAACACTGCGAAGAATTGGGTTTGGTAATCCTAAAAGGATATATTACATTGCAAGCTCATCAGCTTCATAGTGTAGAAGTTCATCTCCAGACAGTTGAGCAATAGTTGCAATGTTGGTGAGATCATCTCTTGGTGGAACAGCATTAGGATCTCCGGGTGTAGTGATAATAGGCATCTGAAATGGACCTTCCAAGATGACCTTCTTTAAGAACTTTCCATGTGGCTTCTTTAGATCACAAAACCTAAAGAACCTAATCACCCATTGATCGTAGTTTCCTGGAGTGAGCATTGGAGGTCTATCAAGTGATCCAGTCTCATGAATGGATTGCTGGCTACTTAAAGCTTCGCACATCTTTGCAAACCAAGTCGGTTCCTTCATAGTGGTCCTTGAGGGATGTTGATTGTAAACGTTTGTGTAAGGTTGTACTTGAAGACTTGGTGGTGGTTGAACTATTTGTGGTGGAATTGCTCCAAGTTGTGGAGTATGTTGTTGATTAAATTGTTGTTGATAAATTTGTTGTTGTTGATTAAATTGTTGATGTTGTGGACTTAGTTGTTGTTGTTGTTGTTGATGATTATAAGTGTAAGGAAAATAGCTAATGGTGGTTGTGACATGTTGAAAACTTGTGTTGTTAAATGGATCTTTGTAGTCGAATGAAACGATGTTGATGAAGTAACCTTAGGCGTAGAAAACACGTAAAGGCAAAATAACACTTATGCGTAAAAACACCAAAGTTACGCGTAACAACAATAGTTACGCGTAATAATTGAGAAACACTAAAGTTAAGCGTAAACAGAAAGTTAGGCGTAGAAAACTTAGGCGTAGGATTAGATTATGCGTAAGACAGAGCTTAGGCATAAGAATAATCTTATGCGTAAAGAGTTCTACGCATAAGTTTGAGCTTATGCGTAAGATTAGGGTTTTGCCCAAAAGATCTTTTACACTATCACAGTGCAAAGGATATCCAAAGTTGAAGTGTTTTCAGGCTTATCCAAGTAAGAAAACACTGAGTAAACCACGAAAACTGAAGATCAAACCAAGGATGAGTTACGCATAAGATTAGGGTTTTCTTACGCGTAAAAAATAGCCAAAACTGATTTCTGCCAACTGATGTTTCCAAACCAGATTTTTTTGATGAAATAGCTTCAATATCACCAAAATAACACAAAAGTGTGAAACTTGATGATCCAAAACTTCTAAACACGTTATGCGTAGAAATGAACCCACGCTTAAAACCAAGCTTAAAAACAATGATCCACACATAAAGTTTGAAACTTTTTGCCAAAAACATATATTTTAACACCTAAAAACGTTGAAAGTACAAGAATCTTGGATTGAAAAGTGTAAAAAATATGTTTTTAAGCGTGACAAAGTATAAAACTCTTTTACGCGTAAACCACAAAACTAACTTCAAAAACAAAAGATGTTCACCCAACTATTTGGCGAATGATACCACTGTTAGGTCACCATATTAGTAACACAAACCTCAATATGTAAGAAATAGAGATAAGATGATCGGTTGAACAAATACAAACACTATGCGTATGAATGAAGAAAGGTTATGCGTAACAAGTGAAATGAATTGAACAACCAACCCTCAAGTGAGGGTATTACAAAGGTATTTATAGGAGATGGAGCTAGGGCAACACTCCTAGTCCCTTCCTTTCCTTATTGGACTTGGGCCAAGGCTTATGAGCCTTCTACATAAGCCGTAGCTTAATAACAAACATAAAGGCCATATGAAGCTAACTATTACATATGAATCACTAACACTTGAATTAAGGTTTAGGAGTGATTCCAACAAAACAAGTCTTCTGTTGCACGGATCCCACGGTTCCCTCCTTGGAGGGATCCGTCTAAGCAAAATAGAGGGATCCGTCTGACTGTAAACAAAATACAGCAATGGTGATGTAACAAATGATGTTAACATCAAAATGAGATATGTATTAAGGTAACAAACATACTCTCAAGACAATATGGCACATAACATGTAATCTCATTCAATAAAACATACGAGAAATGATCTACAAATCTCTAAAAACTAAGAGGATGATTTAAACATGAAATGTGATTCCTAAATGATCTAAGTTAAGCTTAAGACTCGGACACCACTTGAATCCTTAAGCTCACGGTTTTTTAGGTTTGTTGACCTCATCGAAACGTTCGAGGAGGTGATAAAACATGAAACATTGCTCTTCACGTAGTTCATGTATCAAGCCTTCAATGTGTTGACAATGATAACAATCCTTGTCATGTCTTGGAAAAGGTGGTTGTAGAAATGGAGCGGCTTGATGTGGAGGATCAAGTGAATAGGGTTGAGGATCCTCAAAAGAAGGACGGATTTGTAGAGGCATATTCAATGATGGCTCAACAAAGGATGATGGTGGAGGTAGAGAGGTGTCAACTTCCATGTGGTCGGGTGGTTGACTTTGATGATACCTCATAATTCAAAATGGACCATTTGATGGAAATGAAGAAAAGGATACCGGTTCAAGTGTTGATTCAACACCTTGGTTTTGTTGCACAATCTTCTCTATTAAAGAGAGTGTCAACAATGGTGGAGGATGGGATGGCCTAGGAGGTAAGTCTTCTAAGTAGTAAAGATGTGGAGATGATTGTGAAGTGGTAAATGATATGGCTCTAGGCACCAAAGATGATGGTTGGGTGGAATTGAGTGAGTTTGGTTTAGTAGGAATTGTGGTGTTTGGTGATGATATTTTTGTGGGAACAATCCTTTTGGGGATTGGTTTGATTGGTTGAGGTCGAGGAGGAGAGATCCTAGCATTTGTGGATTTAACGGGAGATGATTCGGTTGAGGAAATCTCGTGTACAACACGAGCAAGTTTCTTGGGTGGTCCTTTGGTGGATGAGTTAGCACTATGAGATTTTCTCATGATGAAATGACTAAGGAAAAGGTTTCTAAATGCTGAGAATTAAGTTGGGGTAGATGACTAAGAAGTTCTAACAAGATGACTTATAAAGGGAAGGATTTGGGAAGTGCATTAAAGACTTAAGCCACTAAGATCCTTAGAAATGTGATGATTTGCATGCACAAGGGTCAACTATAGATTTGCACTGATCTATGAGTTTAATTAAGACAAGATGGAGTGCTCAAGTTAGCAAGGAGAGCTTTAAATGATTATTTTAGGTAGGATTTTCTGGATCTGCCAGCCAGTTCCTACGGTTCCCTCCAATAAGGGATCCGTCTAGGCTAATACTAGGGATCCGACTATCAGCAGTCAAGAATGGATGAAAATGATGTTGGTATAGGCTAATACCTATACATCTTGAGTGTCTCAGTCTTCTTAAGTGTTTTAAATGAGGTGTGACTTAAATGATCAAGGGTAATGAGTGGTGGTAGCTAATGATTGCCTTTTATGGAAGGAAAATGCGACTTTATGACCACCAATGGGTGATCAAGGATGACACTAGGAATTTTGATAATGGCAAGTGATGTTAAATGATCCTAGAGATAAAATGGCAACTTGGGATCAAATTTGAAAATTCTTAAAAATTATAAGAATTGAAAAACTAGTTTTTGATCCATTTTGAGGTAGAGATGACTAAAATCAATTTATTAAAATTGAGAGATTTACAAAACTAATGTGTGAGTATAAGAGCGGAAGGATGATGAGTTTTGGTGATATGATAAATTAAAAAGCACTTTGAGTGTGATCCTAAATGAGCTATGAGTGAGTGTGAAGCTTACTAAGATTGAAGAAGACTTAAGTGGTCCTAAGGCCTTATGTTTAGCTAGTGTGAAGTGATCTAGTGAGATGTTTTGATGTGTGGAGTTCTGCATTGTAAATCTGTCACCCCGGATCCCACGGTTCCCTAAAAAGAGGGATCCGTCTAGTATATCTTTAGGGATCCGGCAACTGCAGATTAGAAGCATCACAGAAAAAGAATGCAGATTTTGCACTATACTATGTATACCAATTGCTATTCACCTCTACTCTTAATGAACAACAAAACAAGCAAAATATCTCATAAACCATATCATAAATAAGAGTAGTAATGATAATATCCAAACAACCAAAATAAAGCATTTCACAAACATAAGCATCCATTGTAAAATGATAAGCAAAATGTCTAAAAGCAACCATAATCCTAATGTCTCTTTTGTCAATCTTTTCTCTTCCTCTTTCCCGAATTCACGACGTAGTTAGTTAGGCATTGGATCATGACCTTCAATTGTTTGAATTCTTCGGTCTCGTTTGGAAGAGTTGGAAGTTTTCACAGTAGGTTATGGGGTCCAAGTTGATGTTGGCGACGGGGTTGACATTTACTTCTTCTTCGTCTGAGGAGTCCGGGAGAGCCCGAGGTTTTCTTCCATTGACCATGAACCGTTTAGAGGGTTGTTTGGTGAGTGGTACCATGACGTGATCAAAAAGGAAATGATCATCGTTGATTGGAGAAGGTTGCATCGTACTAACATACTTACGGAGTCGTGTTAGGAGCATACCATAGGGAAGTACCATGTTGGCGACTTTGAATACAACGGCCATTCTTTTCACCATGTAATAGGCCAGATTAAATGGCCTTCGGTGAATGAGGCAATATATCATTTGGACAAGGCATGCATTTGGATGGTCTTTATTTCTGACGAAACTAATGACATTTTCCCTAATAATTTCTTACCATTTCTATAGATGGGATGCATTTCGAAGAGTTCCATTTGAAAGGGATCACGGTGAATAAGCTCTTTGTTGCGGTTGAAGCGAGATTGGTCAGCTCTAATTTGAGAAATGGTCTCTCGAACAATTGCGGGGTCATCAAGAGGAGTGCGGTAGATTAGTTTGTAATCTAGTGCAAAGGATTGAGTAGATATTGCCCAATCTTGGGAGTACATACAAATTCCTTCACAAGGAATGCGGAGGATTTGTGCAAATGTATTGAGCGGTAGAGTAGAGTTTTGTTTATTGATGATAAAAGCGATTGAGATGCTATCATCACTATTTCGAATGATCCTAGCACTTTTTTAGAATTCAAAGATGAAAACCGGACAAATTTGTTCATCAATATCAAGGAGACTGTTAAAACAAATATCGTCATTAAACGTTATTTATATTTTTGATCTTTACTGAAGTTTTTTTAACGACAAAAGTTAATTTAATTTTTATAAAGCTTAAAGCTTGTCAAGTTTAATAGATATTGAAACAAGCTTTTTCAAATAATATCTTCATCACTCAAGTATTTATATTGTGATTAATCATATCTTGATATGACTCTAACCATAATGTATGATAGTAGTTTTTAGAAGGTTTTTGTTAATACAAATAAGCCGTAAAAACATTTATTTATATTTTACGATCTTCTAATGTTTTGTCGATAACAAAAGTAAGATCATTTTAAGGAAACAAATAAAACACGTAAATGGTTTGAACTAATAGTTTCCTAACACACTTACGCTTTCACATAAAACACTAAAACTAGTATAAGTGATTTTATGACTTAGATACATATGTACAACAACTAGTGTTTACATATTGGGTTAAACATATACTTAAACTAAGTATACTAAAATGGGTAAAAACTAAGTGTATGCTAAATTGGGTAAATACAAGTATATACAAAAAGGGTAAATACTAGCAAATGGTTTTGACCCATAACCCATCGTTTTATATATACCACTTAACCAAGTACATTGTATCTAGAAAGAAAACCATGGATCAACCCATAACCCATGACCCATGACCCTTAACCAAAAATACCCATGGGCAAAGAGGAGCGGACCACGGATCCCTAGCTTTGTGCTAGCCGGATCCCTTGTGGTAGGGATCCGTGGGATCCGGGGAAACAGTAGGATTCTTCTCTATAAATAGTGAGCCATTTCTTCATTATTACTAAACCCCTCTCCAACATACTTTCTCCCCTGAGTGAAATCTCACTAACCTCAGATCTAAGAGATCTATGTTTGTAGTCTTGTTTTTGTGTGATCTTTTAGGTTCCTCTTAAAGGCAAGATCACCACCTTTGAAGTCGAGCAAGCTCAAGTCCATGAGTTTCCATGCTTCCTCATCATCAAGGCTAGTGAAGTCCTCTTGTTGATGATCTCTTTCTTTCTTCAAAGAAGTGTAGTGTTGAAGACATAAGTGAAAGATGTCTCAAGTGTCAAGACGAAGATATTAGTGAAGGGTATCCATCGTCTATAAGATAAGCACTTGTGGTAGGTGCTTAGAAGTCAAGACAAGAAGCATTAGTGAAAGGAGCTTAGAAGTGAAGACACAAGACATTAGTGAAAGGTGTCTTGTAGATCTAATCAAAGACATTAGTGAAAGGTGTCTTGTAGATCTAATCGAAGGCATTAGTGAAAGGTGCCTTAGATGTACGTTCGATATGGTGTGTTTTGATGTACTAGATAGACTAGCATTAGATCCAAGGATATTGATGTCCTTGATAATGTTGTAAAGGAGTAGATCTCCTTTGGGATTAGTCGTTGGTGTAGTGTGGTAGTAGTTCCTCCACTGCAATGGAACTAGGTGCTTAGCCTAGTACCTAATAAAGGGTAGGCGAAGTTGTGAAGGACTAGTTCTCCTAAGGTGTGAAAGAACTCGGTGGTTAGCCTAGCACCGTATAAAGGGTAGGCGACGTTGTGTTAGGTGTGGTTCGCCTTGGTGCGAAAGAACTCGGTATTTAGCTTTGTACCGGAAAAAGGTTAAGCGACGTTGTGAAGGCTTCTCCGCCATAAGGAGATTGGTGTAGTGTTTACAAACTCTCGAGTAGGTGACTCGGGGAGTGGAGTAGGGCAAGGAAGGTGTCCTTGTAGCCGAACCACTATAAATACTCGCATTGTGGTTTTGTGCTTCTTACTCTTATCTTTTCATTACATATCTTTATATGCTTGTTTATCAACATCCAACACACACAACCAAATAGATTGACATAAGTCGATCTAAATTGTTTAAAAGGAAGTTTTAAATCGGCAAAACTATTCAACCCCCGCTTCTAGTTTTCCACAATTCGCATCAGAGCTTCGTTACCAAGTTTCTTGAAGTATATTGTACTTTAAAAACTTGATACGATCCATAGTTAATTGAAAACTACAAAGAAGGTTTTTCATTAAAGCAAACACCATGTTTTTCAAAAACTATATGTTTGGATGTTGAGTTGATAACAACATTTTTTTATTTATCTTTTCATTTAATTGCACTAATCTTCTTTGTGATATTGATTAGTCAAAGCTCATACCCACCAAGCTTTAGGAGACGCTTGGTAACAAGAATACCTTCCTTAAGAAGGTATCTTAAACGCAAAGGAGCAGGAATCGTCTAAGTCACATTTGTCATTTGTAAAGACATTCCTAAGTGCACTCGAGGTATGACTTTCCACTTATATTTTAATGATATTAGTTTAGTAAATAAGTGTTATTTGTTAGGAATTTATTTGAGTAGATTTTTGTGTTTACACATGATTTACTGTAGCTTCATTAGGAAGCCTTTTTCTCACATACGTGTTATATTTCTCGTATATATAACTTATGTTTTATTTCTTCTTAAATCCAATAATAAAGCAAAACACGAATTTCAAAAATTCCCCTATTTATACTCCCACCGTCGACCCTTCTAATCAAACCTTCATCTTTTCAAATTTCCAATTTCAAAAATTCCCTCTCATTTAAAAAACTTCATCTTCCTCCTCATTTCATTTCATCCGAAACCAAGAAGATCCGTCATCAACATGGTTTACATCGCACTCGTGCTCATCGCCCTAACACTCATCGCACTTGTGTTCCCTATGATGAAGTTCACATACGGAGACATTTACTTTGTGTTGTTGATCTATATTGGGGTTATATACCCAATCCTTTGTATCATCCTAAGTATTGAAATGCAATATTATTAATAATCTAGTTTATCTATATTATTCTTATCATAATGTGTTTATCATTTCTTTTGTTTTATATGTGTTATATTCCTTCGTGATACATTAGAAGTCACGTATGCATGCTAAAAGAAAATGTAGGATAAAACATATTTCGTGGTATAAAAACTGTAAAACCTATGTTTTTATCAAATCTGTTTCTATTACCACAGATCCACGGATCCCGAAAGATATACTAGCCGGATCCCTTTTGTAAAGGAACCGTGGGATCCGTCCTACTGGAAAACTGTTTTCTTGCAAGATTAAAAACCACTATCTTTCTTAAAGTAATAATCCACTAGAATTTCAAAACCGTGAGTTAGTTAAGTGTTAAATACCATTGTTAATAAAATCTAAGTAAAAACGTTAGACTATTATAGGTTTACCATAAACTTCACCCCCTATTAACCCATCACTTCTATAGGTTCAACTATGACGCATGAATACGTGTTTGATTTTTCACTCACTAGCGTCTACACCCCGAACATCTCTCTTGAGCCCAACACACCTGGCAATCATGTCCGTGGGTTCAATAATCTCGAAAACCGTCACTTCCATGAAGGACGTATTGTAGACACCTCTCTACAATTCGAAGAAGGTATCAATACCTCCTTCCGAGCCATAGGACTAGAATGTCTTCTTGAAATCAACGAGAAGATATGTCCAAGGTTCATAATGGAATTCTTCCGTCAAGTCGAACTCGTTCGTAACGAGGATCGCTCACTATCTCTTTGGTTTTACATCAAAAACCAAAAGTTCACCCTAACCCTTGGGTATTTTGCTCACATTCTCCGGATTCCCAATCATGGACAGAGTGCCTTCACCGAAGATTGGTCTCTTGATTCTCTCTTCAACTTTCGTGAAGAAAATAGTCCATATTGTTCACACATACCCTCTCCGGAAGATATAAATCGCATTATATGCAAACCTCGACCATATTACTTCAATCCAAACATTATCCATACATGGGATATCCGAGAAGAGTACAAGCCTCTTGCTCTCATTCTACGTTAAAATGTTTGGAGTCTTAGGGGAAATCGAGATATTCTTCCCGCTTGTTGTGCTCACATGTTGTACTGTTTGCTAACACAACAACCATACAATCTCGCCTACTTCTTCGCAAGGCGAATTGCAAACCTTCAAGGCTCCAAGGATAAACTCATCCCTTATGGAATGTTCTTGACACGCCTCTATCACAATGTTATGCACTTCCATCCTCAATTTCAAAGTCCGTTGTACGTACTTGTGAACAAGATGATGGAACCGCTAAACATATCTCTCATGAAGACTTTCTTCATTCTTGATTCCACCAATACCCATCAAACACATAATGATCCTCCTAGCGAAGACACTCAAGGAACCTAGAATAGTCAAATAGGATCAATTCTACTCTACTCATTAGTTAACAATGTAATCCTATCTCTTTCATGAAATAAAACATCTTACATTTGATATCCTAGTTTTAGAACTCCTTTAAACAAAACTTGGAATATAATGCATTGTCAAGATCATTGCATACCTTTAGTAAAGGTTCTGTCTAGCAGATAGACGGATCCCAAATGTTGTACTAAACGGATCCCTACATCTAGGGAACCGTGGGATCCGGCAAAACAGAAAATGCAATTGCAAGCATTGTATGTCAAACACATCCTTAGAACACCTCACACTAAGCTAAGCATAGTGTCTTAAGGTAGATTAAGACTTTATCAAGATAGGTTGATTTTATCCTACTCATTCCAACTCACATAGAACATACTCTAAGACATTCATAGAACAATCACTTTGTTTTAATCCATCACTCTTCCGATCTCAAAACTTACACTTCATTTCTTTTTGCCCTTCACATCTAGGTTAAAAATCTTTTATAACAAAATTGATCATAAATCAATCTCACCTCAAAATTGATCAAAGTTAATCAAATCCTAGTTTTCCCATCTCAAAACCATTAGGATATTTTCCAAAATACAATCCTAAGTCACAACCTCATCTCTAGGATCTTATTAGCTTCAATTGACATTCTCCTATTTAGTGTCATCCTTACTCATTCATTGGTACTCATGAAAATTCCAAATCCTTCCACAAAAGACAATCATTAGCTACATCACTCACCACCTTCAAGTACTTAAGCACCCCTTCATTTAAGACACTTATGAAGACTGAAACACTCAAGATGTTATAGGTTTTAGAATTTGGGAACATCATTTCCACTCCTTCATAGCTACTGATAGCCGGATCCCTAGGATTAGCCTAGACGGATCCCTCTTAGAAAGGAACCGTGGGATCCGGATCACAGTATAGGTCAAACATAGCTAAAAAAATCATTTCAACTCATCTTCCTAACTCAAACACTCCATCTCATTTTAAATGAGTTCCTAGATCAGTCCAACCTCTGAAGTTGACTCTTGTGCATATCAATCATCACATTCCAATGAATCCTAGTGGCTTAAGGCTTAAATGCACCTTCCAAATTCCTTGGTTTATAAACCACCTTGTTAGGGCCTCCATTGTCATCACTCTCATCCTAACTCTTAGCTTTTGCAACCTCTTGAAATCATCACATCATGAGAAAAACCCCAAGTAGCAACTTATCCACCAAAGAACCACCTACGAAAAGGGCCCGTATTATACACGAAATCTCTTCAACCGAAACATCTCCGGTCAAGCCAACAAATGATAGGATCCTCCCTCTTCCAATCAAACCAATTCCTAAAAGGATAGTACCCACAAAACTACCAATGCCAAACACCACCATACCTCCTAGGCCAAACAATATCATCTCCACTAAACCATCACCATTGGTTCCTAGAGCTATCTCATTTACATCCCCACAATCATCACCACACCTCTACAATTTAGAGGACTTGCCACCTAGGCCGTCTCATCCGCTTCCGCCGACAACATTCTCCTCATTAGGAGGAATAATGATTCAAAATCAAGGTGTTGAGTCAACACTTGCTCCGGCTTCCTTTTCGCCGTCTCCATCATATAATCCTATTTGGATTATGAGAAATCATCAAAGTCAACCACCCGACCATATGGAAGTTGACACTTCTTTACCATCACCATCATTCTTGATCGAGGCATTCTCAAATGCACCTCCACCAATTCCTCCATCGTTTGAAGCTCCGCAAGCCGCCTCACTTGATCCTTCGCATCAAGCCATTTTATTACCTCCACCACCACTACCTAGCCATGACAAAGATTGCTATCATTGTCAACATGTTGAAAGTTTGATACATGAAGTACGAGAAGACCAACGTTTCATGTTCTATCATCTCCTCGAACGTTTCGACGAGATCAAACCTAAACAAAACTTGAGCTAGAAGATTTTAGTTGTGTCCTAGCATCAAGCGTTAGATAACCTAGAAATTCCTAGTCATGTATTGTCTATTTTCTTATTTTTAGAGTCATGTATATCATAACTCTTGTTTTATTAAATGGAATTACATGCTACTTGTTATTTTTCTAAGAATATGTATTCATATCTCATTTATGTGATAACATTACTTGTTATATCACCTTTGCTGATTTTAGTCATCAGGCAGACGAATCCCTCAGTATTGCATAGACGGATCCCTACTAAGGAGGGAACCATGGGATCCGTGAAGTCAGAATGTTTTTCTTTATCACATTTGCAGGAAATTGTGAATTATACTTGTTTTCTAACCCTTGTTTTGCAGTTATTCAATTAACACATAAAGTATTTGACATCCTAAAGCTAGGGGGAGCTTGGTGTCAAAACAATACGTTGCATAATTACTTGCAATATTTGATTTAAATTTCATGACTTCTCGTTGCAAATATTGCAATCATCTAGGGGAAGCACACCCGTCACATTGACGTAATATTTTGCATAAGTTAGTTGCAAATGAACTAGATTAGAATTAGTTCCTTGACGCCCTTATTTGGGATGGACTCGTCAAGGGGGAGTAACGACGAGTTCCTTTCCCGTTACTTGGCCTCAATTTTTTTTCCTTTCACATTTTGTTTTTTTTAAAAAAAAAAAAAAAAAAAAAAAAAAAAACGATGTGTTGCTTTCTTTCAAACACTTTTTGTTTCGACAAAAAGGGGGAGAAGAAAGTAAAAACTACAAATTCAAACTTTTACGAATTTTAGCTTTTCCTTAAAATAATCTTATGTTTTGTCATCAACAAAAAGGGGGAGATTGTTAATACAAATAAGCCGTAAAAACGTTTATTTATATTTTACGATCTTCTAATGTTTTGTCGATAACAAAAGTAAGATCATTTTAAGGAAACAAATAAAACACGTAAATGGTTTGAACTAATAGTTTTCTAACACACTTACGCTTTCACATAAAACACTAAAACTAGTATAAGTGATTTTATGACTTAGATACATATGTACAACAACTAGTGTTTACATATTGGGTTAAACATATACTTAAACTAAGTATACTAAAATGGGTAAAAACTAAGTGTATGCTAAATTGGGTAAATACAAGTATATACAAAAAGGGTAAATACTAGCAAATGGTTTTGACCCATAACCCATGGTTTTATATATACCACTTAACCAAGTACATTGTATCTAGAAAGAAAACCATGGATCAACCCATAACCCATGACCCATGACCCTTAACCAAAAATACCCATGGGCAAAGAGGAGCGGACCACGGATCCCTAGCTTTGTGCTAGCCGGATCCCTTGTGGTAGGGATCCGTGGGATCCGGGGAAACAGTAGGATTCTTTTCTATAAATAGTGAGCCATTTCTTCATTATTACTAAACCCCTCTCCAACATACTTTCTCCCCTGAGTTAAATCTCACTAACCTCAGATCCAACAGATCTATGTTTGTAGTCTTGTTTTTGTGTGATCTTTTAGGTTCCTCTTAAAGGCAAGATCACCACCTTTGAAGTCGAGCAAGCTCAAGTCCATGAGTTGCCATGCTTCCTCATCATCAAGGATATTGAAGTCCTCTTGTTGATGATCTCTTTCTTTCTTCAAAGAAGTGTAGTGTTGAAGACATAAGTGAAAGATGTCTCAAGTGTCAAGACGAAGATATTAGTGAAGGGTATCTATCGTCTATAGGATAAGCACTTGTGGTAGGTGCTTAGAAGTCAAGACAAGAAGCATTAGTGAAAGGAGCTTAGAAGTGAAGACACAAGACATTAGTGAAAGGTGTCTTGTAGATCTAATCAAAGACATTAGTGAAAGGTGTCTTGTAGATCTAATCGAAGGCATTAGTGAAAGGTGCCTTAGATGTACATTCGATATGGTGTGTTTCGATGTACTAGATAGACTAGCATTAGATCCAAGGATATTGATGTCCTTGATATTGTTGTAAAGGAGTAGATCTCCTTTGGGATTAGTTGTTGGTGTAGTGTGGTAGTAGTTCCTCCATTGCAATGGAACTAGGTTCTTAGCCTAGTACCTAATAAAGGGTAGGCGACGTTGTGAAGGATTAGTTCTCCTAAGGTGTGAAAGAACTCGGTGGTTAGCCTAGCACCGTATAAAGAGTAGGCGACGTTGTGTTAGGTGTGGTTCGCCTTGGTGTGAAAGAACTCGGTATTTAGCTTTGTACCGGAAAAAGGTTAAGCGACGTTGTGAAGGCTTCTCCGCCATAAGGAGATTGGTGTAGTGTTTACAAACTCTCGAGTAGGTGACTCGGGGAGTGGAGTAGGGCAAGGAAGGTGTCCTTGTAGCCGAACCACTATAAATACTCGCGTTGTGGTTTTGTGCTTCTTACTCTTATCTTTTCATTACATATCTTTATATGCTTGTTTATCAACATCCAACACACACAACCAAATAGATTGACATAAGTCGATCTAAATAGTTTAAAAGGAAGTTTTAAATCGGCAAAACTATTCAACCCCCCCTTTCTAGTTTTCCACAGTTTTAGTTTCTTAAAAACTAAACATTACTTATGTATTTGCATATTTCTAAAAATAGAAAAACAACACATGACATCATGTGATGCATCATGGAAATCATTGGAAGATTTCATTAGATATTTTTTGTAGATTTGGACTCTTCATATCTTACACAATCTTGCATAGATATGGTTGACTTTGGCAAGATCTTGATATCTTGCTGTCAGACCTCGGCGGTACCAAAAGTTATAACGGGCGGAACCCTTTAAAGGGGTCCGCGGTCCGTGGTGCCTGCTGATGGTTTTGGCTATAAATAGCAAAGTCAAACCAAGTAGTTTTTCATCCCTTTCTATCTTACTCTCATACATATCTTCTCTCTAGCCTTTCTAACTCAGTTTCATATCATATTAGTGATCTCTTTTGTAGCAGAGAAGATCAAGTCACATTCAAGCTTCAACGAGAAGTTGGAAGTCATGTTTGTTTGGTGTTGTATGATCTTGTGTTGATTCATACTTCATTGTTGTACCAAACTATCATAATCTTGTGAGTATGAGTGGTTAGTATTTTAGTCCTCAAAATACATTGTGTGTGGGAGTGGTTGTACCCTTGGAAAGAACTCGACATTTAGCGTAGTGTCGGAAATAGTGTAAGCGAAGTGTAAAGGTTTCTCCGCCGGTGAAAGGAGCTTGTTGACTAGTGAAGTTAAACTCTCGAGTGTGAGACTCGGAGAGTTGAGTAGGGCAAGGAAAAAGAGTCCTTGTAGACCGAACCACTAAAAACAACTTGTTGTGGTTTGATCATTTCTTTCCTTATTTACTCTTTACATATTGCTTACATATTTCATTAACATATCTAAGATCAATATGAATTGATCTTTCAATAAGTTTCAAAACAAAGTTTTTAATCGGTAAACTATTCAACCCCCCTTCTAGTTTTCTACAATTGGTACCAGAGCCTCGTTGCTCAAGAATTTCTAAAATAATTTGTATTTTATAAACTTGAAACGATCCATGGATTCTGAAAACTTTAAAGAAGGGCAATCTATGCAAAGACCACCACTCTTTGAAACCAATGGATTTATTTATTGGCAAAAACCGTTTTGAAACATATGTAAAATCAAAAGATATTGATCTTTGGTTTGTTATTGTTAAAGGGGATTTTAGTTCTACAACAAAGGATATTTCTGTTGATGAACAAAAGAAATTAATTGCTAAAAATAATGAAGCTAAAATGATGCTGTATAATGCTTTGCCTAGAAAAGAATATGAAAGAATTTTTATGTGTGAAACCGCCAAAGATATTTGGGAATCTTTGATTGTTACACATCAAGGTAATTTACAAGTCAAGGATAACAAAATTGATCTTCTTGTTCAACAATATGAACAATTTGTTATCCGTGAAGATGAAACCATTGATTGTGGCTTTGCTCGCTTTAATACTATTATCACATCACTTAAAGCACTTGATGAATCTTTTCGTAGTAAGAACTTTGTCAGGAAATTTCTTAGAGCACTCCATCGGAAATGGAGAGCTAAAGTGACGGCTATTGAAGAATCAAAAGCTCTCTCAAAAATGTCACTAGACGAGCTAATCGGTAACCTCAAAGTACATGAAATGGTGATGGAGAATGATTCGACGATCATCAAAGGAAAAAGGGAGAAGATCAAATCCGTTGCTCTAAAAGCAAAGGCGGAATCAAGTGATGATGACGAATCTTGCTCCGGTAGTGAAGATGAGGAGTATGCCATGGCCGTTAAAGACTTTAAAAAGTTCTTTAGAAGAACAGGAAAGTTTGTAAGACAACCTCGAGAAGAAAAGAAGCCATTCCGAAAAGAACGGGATGACAAAAAGGGTAAAGGTGAAAGAAAGTGTTTTAGATGTGGTGATGCAAGTCATCTCATATGAGAATGTCTTAAGCCACCTAAAAGCAAAACTCAGCGAGCTTTTGTAAGTGGTGCTTGGAGTGATAGTGAAGATGATGAAGAGTCAAGCAAGGAAGAGATCGCTCTAATGACACATGAGTGATCAAAAACTACTCAACAATGACATAAAACACCTTTTGCCAAACGCCCCTTTCCTAAGAGCAACCACAACGTACAACCCAACTACCAACACAACGGTTGGAATCAAAACTTTCCTAGACCATATCAAACTCCAGATTACATGTCATGGAACTCTTACCCATCGCTTCCATACATGAATCAAATAAATGGTATGTTTAACCCAAACAGACCCATGAAATATTGGGGACCAAATGCTTGAGTTATTTGCTTCTTAGGTATGCTTGAAAGTTGGATTGGAACCTGATGAATGGATAAAAGATAGTGGATGCTCACGACACATGACGGGCAACAAATGTCTCTTCTCATCAAACCAAGAGTATGACGGAGGTAATATCACTTTTGGTAGCAATCTCAAAAGCAAAATCATTGGCAAAGGTACGATCGCTCATAACTACTTAACTATTGAAAATGTTGCTCATGTAGATAGCGTAGGATTTAATCTACTTAGTATTAGCCAATTATGCGATAAAAAGTATAAAGTACTATTTGATGAAAATGGTAGTAAAATACTAAAAGATGGTATCACCATAGCTAAAGGAGTTAGGAAAAATAACATATACGTCATGAAAATAGATAAAACATCTAATGACAAACTTTGTCTAACAACATTAGATGATAGCTCAACTCTTTGGCATAGACGCTTAGGTCATGCTAATATGAGACTTATACAGAACTTATCTTCAAAAGAGCTAGTTAGGAATTTACCAAAACTTAAATATGACCAACACTTTTGCGACACTTGCAAAATTGGTAAACAAACCCATAGTAGTCATAAATCTAAAAATATGGTGTCCACATCTAAGTGTCTAGAACTATTGCATGTGGACTTGTTTGGTCCATCCGCTATAAGAAGCTACGGAGGCAACTTATACACTTTGGTCATAGTAGATGATTACTCAAGGTTCACTTGGACGTTGTTTTTGAAAACCAAAAATGAAGCTTTTGATAAATTTGAAATTCTTAGCAAGAAAATTCAAAATCAACTAGGTGTTAAAATTGTGTCGATCCGAATGGATCATGGTCGTGAATTTGACAATGAAACTCAATTTGGAAACTTTTGTGATACAAATGGTATAATACATAACTTTTCGGCTCCTCGAACACCTCAATCAAATGGAGTAGTAGAACGTAAATATAGAACAATTCAAGGCTTAATGAACAAAACATTCCTCAAAAGTTTTGGTGTAACGCCGTTGACACTTCTACATATATTTTGAATAGAGTCTTAATACGTCCTTTCTTAAACAAAACACCATATGAGCTTTATAAAGGTAAAAAGCCAACTTTAGGATATTTTAGAGTTTTTGGATGTAAATGCTTCATTCTTAATACTAAAGATTATCTCACCAAGTTTGACCCAAAGTCTTATGATAGTCGAGGAATCGTTGAACATAACATTCGATGAAAGTCCACCTCCCTCTAAGACATCACCTTTGGTAGATGATGACTTAGTTGAAAGTCAAATGGTAGAAAGTCAAGAAATAATTAAAAATGACAAGGAAGATGAACCATTAAATAATGAGATTATAAACATCAAAGAATCTAAAAGTCATCCTTTAGAAAAGGTCATATGACAACTTAATCAAAGAACCTTAAGGTCACAAGCCCAAAATCAAAGTAATTATTTTTGTTTTGTATCCACCATTGAACTGAAAAACATAAATTAAGAAATAAAAGATGAATCATGGGTAATTGCTATGCAAGAAGAGTTAAACCAATTCGTTAGAAATGATGTTTGGAACGAAATGGGTTTTTCGAAATAAAATGGATGAAAATTGTGTAGTATCTAGAAACAAAGCTAGGCTTGTTGCACAATGTTATAATCAACAAGAGGGGATTGATTATGGTGAAACTTATGCACCGGTAGCTAGACTCGAATCTATTAGAATATTACTTGCTGATGCATGTTCCTATGACTTTAAATTATTTCAAATGGATGTTAAAAGTGCATTTCTTAATGGATTTATTAACGAAGAAGTAAATGTTTCTCAACCTCCCGGTTTCACCGACTTTGAGAAACCACATCATGTCTTCAAACTCAAGAAAGCATTATACGGTCTTAAGCAAGCACCAAAAGCTTGGTACGATAGACTTAAGACTTTTCTTGTTGAAAACAAATACACCATGGGATTAGTAGATAATAATATTTTTACCAAGAAAAAGGAGTCACACATTATCATCGTTCAAGTATACGTTGATGACATCATATTCGGATCAACTTGTTAAGAACTATGTGATGATTTCTCTAAAATCATGCATGACGAGTTTGAGATGAGCATGATGGGTGAATTAAACTTCTTTCTAGGATTTCAAATTAAACAACTAGAAGATGGCATATTCTTTAACCAATCTAAATATATAAAAGACATGCTTAAGAAATTTGGTCTCGAAGATTCAAAACCAACTAAGACACCCATGTCATCGGACACTAAACTCACCAAGGATGAGGAAGGTGAATCCGTAAATAACACTAAATATAGAGGAATGATTGGTAGCCTACTCTATCTTACGGCTAGTAGACCCGACATTATGTTTAGTGTTTGTCTATGTGCTCGCTTTCAAGAAAACCCAAAGGCATCACACTTAGAAGCCTTGAAAAGGATTTTTAGATACATTAAGGGAACAACGTGTTTAGGATTATGGTATCCCAAAGGAACGGGTGTAGAAACCATAGTGTATGCTGACTCGGATCATGCCGGTGACTACGTCGATAGAAAAAGTACAAGTGGTATTTACACTTTTGTTGGACATTGTCTCACCTCATGGTTTGCAAAGAAGCAAACGGCTTTAGCCATCTCA
Organism: Chrysanthemum seticuspe; assembly: GCA_019973895.1. Taxonomy (NCBI): domain Eukaryota; kingdom Viridiplantae; phylum Streptophyta; class Magnoliopsida; order Asterales; family Asteraceae; genus Chrysanthemum; species Chrysanthemum seticuspe. The sequence goes on along the minus strand of BPTQ01000005.1, from coordinate 169,218,859 downwards.
ACTACTGAAGTCGAGTACATCTAAGCCAGAAAAGCATGTCAACAAGCTCTTTGAATGAAGCAAGCTCTCGTAGATTACGGAATTCATCTCAACGATATTGTTATACTTTGAAATCCGTCCAAAAATCCCGTCCAACATGCTCGTACGAAGCATATTGAAATCCGTCATCACTTTCTTCGCGATAATGTTCAAAAAGGAAAAATCTCAATTGAGAAAGTGTCCTCCGAAGACAACATTGCCAACATTCTAACTAAGCCTCTCAAACGAGAACCATTCAATCTTCTTAGACTTGGTTTGGCATTAATGGAACCAAACATTTAGGATAAACATAGCCTAAACCTTAGAATAAACAAAACAAAACAATTTTGTTTTAAACCTGCTACTGTAGCCACGACACCAAACGACAACAAAGACGGAACCATTTTTATGGTGCCATCTGGTCCGTGGTGACATTAGAGGCAAAACTGCTACCTACAAAACACCTTCTTCCTCAAAACCCACTTTACCAAAACGTGTAAACATTAAACCTAACTCATTGTTGACACCCTCTCACCCACTAATCACTGGAGATAACATCATTGTAAGTATCCTAACTACATTTTATCTCTTAATTCTGAGTCTAGGATTCTAATTTGTGCACAAAATCATTACATGGGGTTTATGTATACTTTTATACTAAACATGGATTCAATTGGCAAATTGCATAACTAGTCATTGAAATTATGTACTATATTGTCATATTGAATAAACAAATCATGTTTCCCACTAATCAATAGATAATGACTATAAGGCCTTATTCAAATAACCAAACACCCCATGTCAAAAATTTTGAAAAGCTTTTCACTTGTAGGAAAACAATTTTTCATTTTTAATACTAATAGAAACATTAAATTTTCATCACTTGCATGCTCTTGAATACTAAAGGTATTGCATAACTAATATGCATTCCCGGGTATATTCAAAAGAAGCCACATTGAATTAGGAGCATTTGGGTTATCTCATGCCGTTTGCCAAACACCCCACTAAAACCATTTTTTGTGCATAAAATGAGTCGAGATAACCGCAACTCCAAATTGTTTTCATATAGGCACATACTAGAACCAAAACGTTAAGTTTATTCTTATTTTTAACATGTTAATTCTTGCTCCTAGGGATAACCATGGTAGCCGCAAAATTCTATGATCACAAGGATACCCTTAACTACATTCCCAAAAATCACAAAACCATGGGACTCACCAAGGAACAAGTCAAAATATTTAAGAGTCTAGAAACTAGGTACTTCCATGAGGGTAGAACCATTCACTCCTCTTTTCTCGACAATACCAATCTCCATGAAGAGCTAGCCGCTATTCAATTCGATTGTCTCCTTGACATCGATGAACCTATTTTTCCTAGGTTTGTGTTAGAGTTTTATGCTAGTGTCACCGGTTTCATTGATAAAGATGATGAGTTTAGCCTTAGGTTTAAGATCAATCAAAACGACTACACTATCTCCTTAAGCAACTTTGCTCAAGTGCTAGGAATTCCCAACCGAGGGACATGTGTCTACTCGGATAAGTGGTTACTCACCATCCTTGATGCAATCAAAGACCGCTCTCTTCCTTACCAAACACCTTTAGCAAATAAGGATGTCATCCGTGAACGCCTATTTATCCCAAGGGGAGATACAACCCGAGTCGCCCGAAAAGGAAAGGAAGTGAACCGAGATCCATATGGAATGGAGCTCAATGAACTTAAGCCCGAATTTAAGAAATGGGAAGAACTACTTATAGCCAACGTCATTAGCACCATAGGGAATAGGGATCACATCAATGCTTGCCTTTGCCACATGCTCTACAACTTATCCACCCATCAACCATTCAATTTAGCCTACTACATCGCTATGAGGATGATTGATATTCCAACTCAAGGATCGGTTGCTCTTCCGTACGAGATGCTTCTCACCCGTCTCTATAGAGCTTATGCCCCAATTCCACCAAGCCCAAAAGGGACGCACCTTCGCTATGAGCTCATCCCTCATATTTTTGTGCCCTTGAGTGACGAGCGAGTTGCTAAGACAAAAGGTAAGAGAGCAAAATCTCCAACTCCATCATCATCATCATCAAATAGCTCCGAGGATGGTCTTCCTAACTCCCGCCTTCCATCTCATGAGTATTATGCGTCTCTTCCTGAGATTGAGAATGAATCAGCGGAGTTCAAGCAAACCAAGGGGATGTTCAAGTGCCTTGGTAGGATGATGAACAAGATCTACAAGAAGTTGGACAAGTAAGAATCGGTTTAAGGAGTGTTTGGAACAATACATTATCTTAAATGTTTGATACAGTTTGGTTGTTTTTATTTTGTAGGATGATAATATAACTCAAAACAATGTTGTATGCTAACTATTTCATGCAGGGGGATAGCACAAGTGTGTTATCAAATTTTACCCATTTTCACTTCAATGTGAAAATCATTCACCCTTGGTCAAAATCTATGCTCCACTATGTTTGTGCATGTGTTATTTACTTTTTCTAACTAGAAATAATTAATGTCACATGTTTTAAGCAAAATTTCAGGTTTTGGAAATGTCCTCGACACTTGAAAATACGTTCTGTGGTGATTTCTGGTGTCCACGGATCAGACGGCACCAAACTTTTGGTTCCGTCTGTCGTAAGAATTGGTACCGCCGTACCTGTATAGGCTGTCGTGGTTCCTCCAGGTAACTTTCTGAATTTCAGTTATTTCGACATTCCAAATTACCATACATTACTTGTAAGTTAATCTTGACTAGTTTTTACCCATATTAGAACTAGTATAACATACTTAGGCATATAGGAAATCCACTTCCCACAAAAATTCAAAAATTTGAAAAGTTAACCCAAGCAACCCTTTTGCATAAAGGAAGGAACCAAAAATTTAGTTCCTTGCAATCCGTGGGTAATCTGATTGTTAGGATCTTACAATCATTAGAACACATTTATTGCAAATATTTGCCTCTTCACTTCATCCCTCTTGTATGGCTTGACTTGGGTGATATGACTAGCATTTAACCCACTTCCAAATCAATAGGAACCTCATCCCTTCAATGGTTTAACATCAAATCAAACACATTTCTCCATAATTTTTCACTTCTATAAATAAGAGGTTTTACCATGATCATCTTCACACCTTCTCCATTCTTACCATCAACTAGCAAAAACTCAAGTCATAATGACAAAATCTTCACCTTCAAGCAAGCCTTGCAAGAAAACCGCTAGGATTAGCATAAGACCTTGTTGTTTTGTCAACTTGAGTTCTTCATCCGAGTCATCTCCACTCACCATCTCATCTCCTATAAGGGATGATACACACCTCACTTTAGCAACTCCTATACCCATCACCATCACCACTCCACCACCAACTAAGACACCAAGCTCACCACCACCGGCACCCCTCCAAACAAAAAAAACACCATCACCACCAAAATCTCCAACCCTCATTCCATTGGAGTTATTTTCCACACCTCCCACTTCTCCAAATCCTTTCTTGGAGGACTTGGAAGATTTGCCTCCTAGGCCCAATCATCCACCACCATTGCCATCATTTGGCACAATTGAGCGGATTGCTGATGAGTCTCCTAGACCATCCTTCGACCCAAACGCCCCGTTAGGGCCAAGACCTCTTCTCTTCCACCCTATGCATGGTTGCTCAACTTGTGAGCAAACCGCCCAAACCATTGATCAGACACGGGTGATGGTCCATGAGATCCATGAGGAAATGAGGTTCATCCTCAATCACATCCTTGAGCGACTCAATGCTCTTTCTCATCCACCATCTCATCAGAATGGTCCTAGATTAGCTCTTCTAAGCATTTTTTTTACTTTTCTAGGAATATTTTTTTTGTTTATTGTACTAAACACGTCATTGTTGGTGCTTTCTATATTGTTGGTGCTTATTACATAGTGTTTGGAAATGCTTGTAATGATGATTATTACTAACAAATCGTTTTGTAGCTTTTTCACAATCCATGTATCTTCCCATTGGCACCCAATTTAGGGGGAGCTTTGATCAAGGGGGAGATAATGGCTCGGGCTCCTTACACATTCCGCATCGCATCGTTTTTTTGTTGAGACAAAAAGGGGGAGAAATATATAGAACTTGGTTATATTTGACTTTTCTGAAAAAGTCAAACTGCATACATTGACTTTCTGAAAAAAGTCAACATGGTAATATTTGACTTTCTAAAAAAGTCAACTGCATACTTTGACTTTCTGAAAAAGTCAACATCATGCTTCAACTAGTGAAGACTTTGACTTTTTGAAAAAGTCAAACATCGTATACTTGCATTATCATTTCTCTTTCATGTTCCAAAACTAATTTTTTTATAACTCTTGTACAATCTTAATAACTTTTATAAAAATAAAATTTATATTTTTTCCTCAACAAAAAGGGGGAGATTGTTATTACAAATATCGTCATTAAACGTTATTTAGATTTTTGATCTTTACCGAAGTTTTGTTAACGACAAAAGTTAATTTAATTTTTATAAAGCTTAAAGCTTGTCAAGTTTAATAGATATTGAAACAAGCTTTTTCAAATAATATCTTCATCACTCAAGCATTTACATTGTGATTAATCATATGTTGATATGAGTCTAACCATAATGTATGATAGTAGTTTTTAGAAGGTTTTAGTTTCTTAAAAACTAAACATTACTTATGTATTTGCATGTTTCTAAAAATAGAAAAACAACACATGACATCATGTGATGCATCATGGAAATCATTGGAAGATTTCAATAGATATTTTGTGTAGATTTGGACTCTTCATATCTTACACAATCTTGCATAGATATGGTTGACTTTGGTAAGATCTTGATATCTTGCTGTCAGACCTCGGCGGCACCAAAAGTTATAACGGGCGGAAACCTTTTAAGGAGTCCGCGGTTCGTGGTGCCTGCTGATGGTTTTGGCTATAAATAGCAAAGCCAAACCAAGTAGTTTTTCATCCCTTTCTATCTTACTCTCATACATATCTTCTCTCTAACCTTTCTAACTCAATTTCATATCATATTAGTGATCTCTTTTGTAGCGAAGAAGATCAAGTCACATTCAAGCTTCAACGAGAAGTTGGAAGTCTTGTTTGTTTGGTGTTGTATGATCTTGTGTTGATTAATACTTCATTGTTGTACCAAACTATCATAATCTTATGAGTGTGAGTGGTTAGTATTTTAGTCCTTAAAATACATTGTGTGTGGGAGTGGTTGTACCCTTGGAAAGAACTCGACATTTAGCTTAGTTTCGGAAATAGTTTAAGTGAAGTGTAAAGGTTTCTCCGCCAGTGAAAGGAGCTTGTTGACTAGTGAAGTTAAACTCTCGAGTGTGAGACTCGGGTAGTGGAGTAGGGCAAGGAAAAAGAGTCCTTGTAGACCGAACCACTATAAACAACTTGTTGTGGTTTGATCATTTCTTTCCTTATTTACTCTTTACATATTGCTTACATATTTCATTAACATATCTAAGATCAATATCAATTGATCTTTCAATAAGTTTCAAAACAAAGTTTTTAATCGATTCAACCCCCCTTCTAGTTTTCTACAGAGACAATCAAAGTTGACTGCCGAAAAGACTTGACGAATGTCGGTATTTTCATAGAAACATTCCTTGACCACACGACCTTCGTGGATAAGTCGTTTTTCAAGTCTTTTGAAGATTTTACGATCAGTTTTTGAAAACCCATCTTTTCGATAGTATTTAGTGAGGTAGTGAACGATATCATGGTGGTCTTGTTGGGTAGCTTTAGGCATGGTTGGTCCTAGAAAAACAAATGTTCCAATTAGGTAAAATTTGTTGAGATGGGTTAATGGTTTTGATTTGTATTAACAATGTTGTAAGGACAATGGAATCTTAGTTATGTGAAAACCTTTTCTAGTGATCAATTTTGCAAAACCTAATTTCATTAATTGATTAAGAAAAATTGAAAACCATAAACCCTAGGATGAGGATGATGAAGATTAAAGCATATGAGTGTAATTACTTACAATGATGTTCTAGAGGAAGATGCTTGAGGTTATGAAGCCTATGGAGATGAAAGTAGCAATATAGTCATTTTTGTGTTTTGTGAGGAGAGGGAAAAGAGCAGAATTGGTTTTGAAAAACGTATGGTTCGTTTCTGTCACACGGTTCCCCCGGGTCCTTGTAACTGGGATCCGGCTAGTACAACTTGTGGGATCCGGCTACTGTGGATAGTAAAAGGGTGTTTGGTGTTATTTTTGTAATAAGTTATACACTAGCTTATGGAACAAAAATAGCTTTTAAGGTTCCTAATTGAATGGATGTTTGGTCAACGGAATTTGATAAGTTAATTATCAAGGATCTATTTGTGACGGTGACGTTAGTTTGACGATCTTTTAGAAAATCAAGGAGGAATACTATTCCCGATGATGAGTAAGTTGGGAAAGTGGCGAAAAGAGACTAGCAATTATTAACGAAAAAAAATAATATCAACGTATCCATGTAAACGTAAACTAGCTAATTTGTGGATAAGTAAACATACCACTAAACTCTTGATATGGTTTATGGAAACCAAAAAACTGAAATACTTCATGAGCTTTTAAAGTAATCTGTTGTACTTAGAATAAGTAGGCTGCGATTACTTTTAGGTTCTTCCTTGAAAGTTGACTTCATTTTTCTTTGAATAGAAATGAAGACTCGAGAGTTCTTAATCACTACATGACAAAACTCCTTATGGCGGAGAAGCCTTCACAACGTTGCCTACTCTTTTTCCGGTACAAGGCTAGACACCGGGTTCTTCCACAAGGTAGAACCACACCTATCACAACATCGCCCACACTTTATGTAACACCCCAACCCGGCAAGGGTAGAAGTGTCACATTCTGGTGTCATATCAGAACATACAAATGAAATCTTTAAAAACGGAAACCTTAAAAATGAAGTATCAAAACATATACACAATTGACTGACAAGAAAATACAATATCCAGAATGAATTAAAATCCCAAAATAAAAGTTCTTTAAAATAAATCTCAAAGTAATAAGGTGCTAGGGTTGGTCCACTCAGATACTCCAACTTTCAGCCCATCGAAGCCCATCTTCAAATCTAAAACCTGCCGCAGGAAAGAAATGCGGCTGAGCTTAAAAAGCCCAGTGAACAGATATAACAAAACGAAAGCTAAATAAAATCTGAAATGCAAAATGAAACAAAGGGAACGGATAACAAAGTCGTAGCGAAATGAGAACAATGAGTCAATGAAGATCCTGCATAACACAATTATATAGATATCCAAAGCACAGATAACAAGGAGAACGAAGCAAAGCAAAGAATCGATGACATATAAACAAGCACATACAAACCAGACATACAAGAACTGAAACATAAGCAAGCATAGCAGGCGTTGCATCCACACAACATATATGTCATACAATCAAATCAGGAAAATCAGAAGACATACAAGCCAAACAGATATCTACAGGAAAACAGAAGCAATTAATTAATAAGTGAGCATGACAATTCACACAGGTCAAAACCCTTAGTTGAAAACATAACCAGTATCATAACAGCGGAAGTACTAACAGCAGTCAACACATGGCAGTCACACGTAATAAGTAGGAATATAGTATAAACGATATAATTAAATGAATTAAAGACATAGCAGGGCAACTAAACAAATTAACAAGCCAGACGTCACAAGCTGAACCATTTACCTAATCAAACCGTAGCATAGACAGAAATGTAAACGTGGCAGGTAAACAATAAGCAAATAAGCACACAACGAATAGTCATAGTCCACGAAATTAACTGAATGAAATACACAAAATAAACAGACAAAACTACCGATTATACATTAGCATGGTCACCAGAAAATTCAGAGGGTCACATAACAGTGAGATCACATATCATCAGATGAAAACAGGTAACTCAGATAACCGTATATTAATCATATCGCAGCAGAGTAATCAGTAGTCACATAACACATGAAAATCATAATCAAATCCAATAACATATAATAACCCGTTACGTGAATGGAACGATAGTCTGAAATAACGGAATGAAAGTGTGGCAGATCAATGAAAAGGAGTATCTATATCTTGGTAAGAGTGAGTCATATAAGGGTACTGAGAAATGAACAATTAATACAGATTATGGTGCGTTGGGGAAATACAGAAAGTACAGTATAGGCATATCAAAAGTGTAAGGGTTGTCAGAAATCTACCACGAGCCCAAAAACATATCATATCATATCATATCATAAGTAGCTATTGTATTCGGAGGGGTGACCCCGGAATACCATATATAATAGGAGGGGAGACCTCAGTAACCAATGGAATAGCTAGCTCCCAGACTGTGAAGACGCGTATTGCACACGACATCATTTACCAGACAAATCATATCATATCAGATAACAGAACAGATCTAGGATGCATCCATACGACCCTACCTCACATATACAAAATATGATCCACCACCAAGGGACGTGGCAGAACATCACTCTACTGCCCTAGAGTCATGCCAGAGGTGCATCACTGACACGGCCATGTTACCTTCATGGCTAGGGAAACATATTTGGCTCGGGTATTAAACTGAAGGGTCAAAGCATAATCATATCATAAGGATTCATATCAAAGTTCATATCAAAGTTCCATAACTTAAGTTCATAATCAAAAGTTTATATCAATGGCTCATAATCAGAAAGGTTCGTAGTCATAAGGTTCACAATCAGAAGGTTAATAATCAGAGTTCATAACAAAAGGGTGCATATCAGAGTCATAGGGAAGCCCTAAATAGAAGTCTCAGAGCAAAGTATAACAGTTCAAAGCTAATATCGAAAGATGTAAACGAATCATGAGAAACCTTAAGAGAAAAGGTCAGAATATCTGTACCTTAGCAACGTAATGAAAACAAACGGAAAAGTAACACCGGAAAGCAACGTCGTATCTTCGTCAACGAATCTACACGAATTAATATCATATATTACTTATATACTCATTTTATAAGCTTCTTATGCATGTATAAGTGTTTTACTTATTGATATAATCTTTTTATCTTTCATTTTCTTAACTTCATATCTGGACCAGAATTTAGCGATTTTTATAAAATACTTACTTAGCTCAAATAAAATCAAGGAAATTCCCAGGGGATCCCATATGAGTTAAAAGACTCTCCAAAAATTGGGGGATTTTATTTCCAGGTCAAATGGCCTATGGAAAATCATAAGTCCAGACCTGCCCAGAAAGTGGTCAGAAAATACACCTTAAACGTTTACGCTTATTGGACCTATTTAGACACCTTGGAAAAATTCCCAAAACTCCCAGAAATTCATTTATATCTTAGATGTCACTCCTGTAAAAGGAGAGCTCCCAATTCATTATGGTTTGAAAATTAAAAATCAAACAATCTAACTAAATTTCAGACCCGTTTTCTCAGCTTTGACACTTGATCTTGTAAAATTTAAAAATACGACTTAGACAACTCCAAATTCGACCAAACCACTTGGAAAACTTAACTAAGACATAAAATAAACTTTTCCAACAAAAACCCAGATTATTTCACTTATAAAATTTGATCTATGACACACACAAATTCGACATATGATGCTGTCCAGTTTTAGGGTCCATTAAAACCATTATAATCACATGTTTTACCTACCCAAACGCACCCATGACCCATGTAAGCTACACAACCTGATTTAATATCATCATAGCAAGTTTACCATTCCATTTTTTCAGTCTTACAAAAATTATATACATCCTTTAACCACTAATAACCATTTTATACGCCCCATGAATTAATCAAACGAACCCTAGTCCCATGATTTTATGTGATTAAAACTATTATTTCATGTGACAAGCTTTTAGTCGTGTATACATGTATTCGAAGGAAGATAACCACACGACGACAACCATGAAACAAAGGAAATTAAGGAGACGAGATTATGGCATAAGATGTTACCCTTGATGCGTATACAAGATGAAACAAGTAACCAGGAACCAAGGGTTTTAAACCCCACGATGGGCAGCAACATTCACGACCAAGAAAACCCACGACCAACCATGTAGAACACCCCCTGCTTGCTCTCCTTAAACCTCCTTTGTGTCGACAGAAGTGGAGAAGAAGTGATAGCCGTCACTTTTGTGTTCTAGGGTTTCGGTATACATTTTTTTGAAGCGTATGATAAGAAGGGGGAGGGTATACATTTTTTTTTGTTTTGCCGTGACAAGGAGAGAAACAAGGCCCAAGTTTACTTCCCAATCACCAATGTAAATGGGCTTGAAATCAAGTTTAAGTGTTTGTGTACATTACATAATTTTCGGCCCATGTGTAATATATATTAGAAGCATAAGTGTGTCGATATTTAATGATCTTGTATATAAGGTTTGATGATTATTTATAAGTTAGGTTAGGAACGTAATAGATGAGCTCGACATATTTTTCGTATTTCATAATTATTAAGCTTGAGGGGTAATTTAGTCATTTAACACGTACACGATTTTTTAGGGTTTTACACTTTATCTAGTACAAGGCTAGATACCGAGTTCCATTACAAAGGACGAACTACAACCCAACACGACACAACACCTATGTGGAAAACTAGAAGGGGGGGGGGGGTTGAATAGTTTTTCCAATTAAAACTTCCTTTTAATCTATTTAGATCGACTTATGTCAATCTATTTGGATGTGTGTGTTGCATGTTGATAAACAAGCATATAAAGGTATGTAATGAAAAGATAAGAGTAAGAAGCACAAAACCACAACGCGAGTATTTATAGTGGTTCGGCTACAAGGACACCTTCCTTGCCCTACTCCATACCCTGAGTCACCTACTCGAGAGTTCGTAATCACTACACCAATCTCCTTATGGCGGAGAAGCCTTCACAACGTCGCCTACCCTTTTTCCGGTGCTAGGATAACCACTGGGTTCTTTCACTCCAAGGTGAACCACACCTAACACAACGTCGCCTACCCTTTATACGGTGTTAGGCTAACCACCGAGTTCTTTCACTCCAAGGAGAACTAATCCTATCACAATGTCGCCTACCCTTTATTAGGTACTAGGCAAAGCACCTAGTTCCATTCCTATGGAGGAGCTACTACCCATCACAACACAACACCTAATCTCAAGGAGATCCACTCCTTGTTACAACACCATCAAAGATATCACCATCCTTGGAAATAAACAAATACTTATATGTATAAGGATGCACCTCATCGATTATACGACCTAGGAATTCTTCCCTAATGCCAGTTGATTTGATTCCTAGGCATCCTTCACTAATGCCTTTGACATAACGCTTGGCACCTTTCCCTAATACCTTCGTCTTGACACCTTTAGCAATCTTCACTAATGCTTTTGACATAGACGTTAAGCACCTTTCACTAATGCTTTCGTCTTGACTCTTTCGGCATCTTTCACTAATGCCTTTAACACAACATCTACGGAGGATGAAAGAACTATCAACAAGAGAACCTTAGTTGTCTTGATGATGACGAAGCATGGCAACTCATGGACTTGAGCTTGCTCGACTTCAAGAAGTGGTGATCTCGCCTTTAAGAGGAACCTAGAGAATCACCCAAAAACAAAAGACAAACTACATAGATCTCTTGGATCTGAGGTTAGAGAGGTACAATACTTGGAGAAAGTATGTGTGAAAGTGGTGAACAACAATGAAGAAATGACGCACTATTTATAGAGGAAAAATTCTACTGTTCCCCGGATCCCACGGATCCCTTCCACAAGGGATCCGTCTAGCGTAAAGCTAGGGATCCGTGGGACGCTCCTCTTTACCCATGGGTTTTTTGGTTATGGGTTATGGGTCATGGGTTGATCCATGGGTCTTTAGCTAGATACAATGTATCTCTTGAGTGCAATGCACCTAGTCACATGGGTATGGGTCAATACCATGGGTTATGGATATTATCCATATATGATATAAGCATGATGTCATGCAATGGGTTATGGGTCAAGCTCCATGGGTCATGGGCTTTGGGTTGTACCCAACTACATTCAATGTATTTGCCCAATGGGTTATGATACTTAAGTTTCTACCCATTTATATTACCCAATATACTACATACTAGTTATGTGTATATTTTACCCAAATATGTAAACACTAGTTGTTGTACATATGTAATATTAAATCATAAAATCACTTATACTTGTTTTAGTGTTTTATGTGAAAATGTGAATATGTTAGAAACTATTATTTCAAACCATTTACGTATTTTAGCTGTTTCATTAAAATGATTTTACGGCTTATTTGTATTAACAATCTCTGATGCGTGCCAAACAGTCAAGCTAAATCACTCAAGCCTGCCACTTGTGAATGGCAGACCGTAATCAGCTTAAAACTGCTCAAGCACGAATGCAATGAAGATCTGAGGAGTATAGTGTTTCCCCGGGTCGTTATGTCCCAGCGAGCTATGCAATGGATTATCAAACGAATAGTGATCGAGGAATTTGAACGAAAAAGGGATCTGAATATGATTATAACTACGGAAAAAGCCAACAAATTACAATGGCTTAAATGCAAAATAAAGGAAATTAAAAAGATAAAAACTATTAAATAAACGCTATCACTAAATTTAAAATGATGTTTTTGTTTTTATGTTTTTATAAAACTGAAATAAAAACTACGCGACGTACAAATAAAAACGTGAAACTTACACAATATTAACCCTAAAAATATGAAAATGATATTTTTACAAACCTAATGATAAAAGAAGATTTTTAGAAAAAGAAAATTATTTTTATAACTAATTATCTAATTATTATTAATTAAAAACTATTTTTAACTAATAAATAATAGCCTAAAATACAAGAAATTAGGAAATAAAGCTAGAAAAATAAAAGTAAGACTTAGAAAAATCTAAAATATCAAAATAGAATTTTCAAAACTATTTTTGTATTTTTCTGATTATTTTTCTATTTTTTATGAATTTTAAACTATTAAAATCTACTTAAATGGCTAAAAATTAGAAAATAAACTATGAAAAATCTGGAAAATTACTTTTTTTACTTTTTATATTTATCTAAACCTAAGAAAAATGAAAAATTATTTTTTTGAACTTTTTCTTAATTAATTGTAATAAAAGCTAATTAAAGGTGATTAAAAACTATTTTAAATCTAGAAAAATAGCAAACAGTGACCAAAATTAATGAAAAATTCAGGATAATGCTAAAATGATATTCTGGTTCTATGAAAAATATCAAATGTAGTGCTTATGTATAAAAATTCAGAGGCTGTAGTGTAATTTGATAACAAATAAGCACTTAGAAATAAGCAAACAAGCACATAAAGCAACCAAACTTCTACAAAAGCAATATTACACTACAATAAGCTATAACCAACTAAATTAAGCTACTCCTAACCTTAAATAAGCAGATACACTAGATTATGAGCTAACTGAATTCAAGCAAAAACAGTGAACATGCCTCAACTTTGAGCTTATGCACTGGCTTCTCAAAAGATCTTTAGCCAAAAACAGATATGAGGTCTAGAAGACCACCTAGTAGACTGCTTATAGACCAAAAATCAGACCCTAAAAAGCTTTAATGAACCCTGTGCAGATGCTGCAAGTTCTGCATAAATCTGTTTTTGACCCCATTTTGACTTTTTGAAACACATTGAAATTTGACTTTTGTGAATTTTAGACACAATTTAAGCACTGATTATGAAGTGTTATGATCAAATAAAGCTAATGTAATCTATCTCTATGATATTTAAACACAAATCAAGAGATTACTCATCAAAAATCTCAACAGTGGAGCAGTGAGACAGATTCTAGTGTGATGTTGACTTTTAATGTTTGCAGACCCAAATTATCAACTGATATGTGCTCAAATAGGCTTAATAAACATGAACCAACAGACATTTACCACTGCATACACCTTAAAGACAGAATAAGCTTTAAACCAAACACACCTTTAACTATTGATAAGCAAGTTAGAACTGATCTAACTACTGATCCAACATGTTTCAATGATCAAACTAACTCTAATTAACTTAAATACTACTATTAGAACAGGTTTTAACAGATTATGATTACAAATACTGATTATGCTAAGAACTTGTGAAAATCACTTACAAAGGTCCAAAGCCACTATGGCTTGCCAACAGTGAACCCAAGGACCTCTAACCTATTTTATCCACCCCACTGTTTCCAAATCAACCCACAGTCATGTCTGAACCAACCCATTCCCTTCCTTCATCAGATTTGCTCCAAGTTTGACTTTTATTGACCAAGGTCCAAAAGTGAGTGAAACTGAATTGTGAGCTTATGGAAAGCTTAAATAAGCTTGAATGAGCATGCTTAAGCTTAAAAACAAGTGACTAACAGCTTTTGCATAAGATTTTGAGCATAGAAACTTCAACAGTGGACATACCAAAATGGAAATTTAACATTAACTTGAATTGATAGTTAAAATAAGTTACAAAAGACCTGAATACCTTTGTTTGATACAATAAAGCTTAAAAACACAACTGAAAACTATTTTAGATATTACAAGCTAAAAAACGACATACACTTAAACAAAAATAAAACTAACTCCTTCTTGTTGCTTCCTCTTGGTCTTTTTATACACCCAATGTCCTTCTCTCACCTCTCTCTTCAAATCCCACTAATAAAACTGACCTTTGGATTACTCAATTTAATCTTGGCCGTTTAAAGGTTTTTGGCGCCATTTTTGGTTCTGAGCCAGCTGGGTTGAGTGTTAGGTACAAAGGTGCATTAAATGCACCTTGGCTTTGAGTGTGAGGTGGAGGGTAGAGTAGGGAGATGATGGTGGAGGAGGGGGAAGGCTTGCAGGCATGCGTGTGCAGGGGAGTGATGATGGAGGTGGTTAACACGTGAGGGAGGGAAAGTGGGCAGTCAAAGGGTGTTTGACTGAGGATTATTAAATAACAGGGGGTCCAAATGTGTTAATGACAGGGGTCCAAAAGGGTGGCAGGGTCCAATTTGGCTTTTGACTTGGTCCAAAGTGTATAAAAGGTTAATAATAATCAAAGGACTAAGTATGCAATTTCTGAAACTTCAGGGACCTGTTCTGCCAAATCTAAAAGTTGCTCCAAGGACTGAAATTGACAAGTGTTAATATTACAAGGACCAAAGTTGCCATTTTCAGATTTTCCAGGGACCATTTCTGCCAATTCTTAAACTTGAAGGACCAATTTGTAATTTTCTCAAAACTTTTTATATTTTTCACCAAAGGACTAATTTCGACAAGTTATGATATTAAAAGGACCTTTGGTGATTTTACTTTTGAATCAGGAAACTAATAATAATTGGAAAATATGTGAAACCTGGTTCAGTTTTCGGTTTAACCTGGGACGGTGGGAAAACCTGGGGACAGTAATTGTGTAAACCTGGGGGACAATAAATTATTAGGAGTCAGTTTGTGGGAAACTGACGGGTGAAAGGGAGGGAGTGCACAATTGGTGGAGGTAGTAGTGAGGGGACGTGTGCGTACGGACGTTCGGAAGGGGGAGGAGGTGGTAGTAGAGGGATGAGATGGGAGGTGGAGTGTGAGTTTCGGTTCCACGTAAATTACGTGGAAACATGGATTGTGAGTTGGGTCGACCGAGTCTTGGTTTTTACCGCGGTTTTTGGAAATTTGCCGGTTCTAATTTAACTCATTAGGTTTCCAGTCAAAATAATC
Organism: Chrysanthemum seticuspe; assembly: GCA_019973895.1. Classification (NCBI taxonomy): domain Eukaryota; kingdom Viridiplantae; phylum Streptophyta; class Magnoliopsida; order Asterales; family Asteraceae; genus Chrysanthemum; species Chrysanthemum seticuspe. The sequence goes on along the minus strand of BPTQ01000005.1, from coordinate 169,203,229 downwards.
ACCCTAAACTTCTCTCTCCACTCTCTTCCTGTAACCCACATATTTTTCTGG
>BPTQ01000005.1:169053367-169202349 GCA_019973895.1 Chrysanthemum seticuspe | reverse complement strand
AAATGGACCAGACCAACGGGACTTGAGCTTTCCCGAGAAAATCTTCAATCTTGAATTGAAAAGAAGGACTCGATCACCAACGTTGAAAACGCGGTTCTTGATTTTTGAGTCATGAATCTTCTTTGTCTTTTGTTTGTAGATCAAAGAGTTCTCGTAAGCTTGATCACGGAGTTCATTTAATTCATTCATTTGAACTTTCCGGTGATCACCAGCTGTCTGAATATCAAAGTTGGCATGCTTCAAGGCCCAGTATGCCTTGTGCTCGAGCTCAACCGGTAGATGACATGCCTTCCCGTACACCAGCTTGTATGGAGTGCACCCGATGGGTGTTTTGTAAGCTGTACGGAAGGCCCAGAGTGCGTCATCTAGCTTATCCGACCAAGAGGCACGGTTTTCACCAACCATCCTCTCAAGAATTCTTTTTATCCTCCGGTTAGAAACTTCCACTTGCCCACTTGTTTGTGGGTGGTACGCAGTAGAGAGACGGTGAGTTACACCATACTTTTGCATGACTCTATCAAATTGGTCATTGCAGAAATGCGTACCACGATCACTGATTATGGCTCGTGGAGTTCCAAACCTAGCAAAGAGAGATTTCAAGAATTTCACCACAACTCGGGCATCGTTTGTGGGTAAAGCTTTTGCTTCAACCCATTTTGACAAGTAGTCAACGGCCACGAGTATGTATTTCTTACCACGGGAAGAAGGAAATGGCCCCATAAAGTCAATGCCCCATATGTCAAAAATCTCACACACTTGAATGGCGTTTTGCGGCATTTCATTCCTTTATGATATATTCCCGTGACGTTGACAAGCGTCACAGGTTTTGACGAATTCATGGGCATCCTTATAGATCGTGGGCCAATAGAATCCGGAATCAAACACCTTCTTGGCGGTGTAGTTGGGGCTATGATGTCCCCCAGTAGGTCCAGAATGGCAAGCCTTGAGAATGTCAATGGCTTCCTGACCATACACACATCGCCGGATGACTTGATCCGCACAAATTTTAAACAAGTAGGGGTCGTCCCAGAAGTAATGTTTTACATCTTTAAAGAATTTATTTTTCTGTTGGGACGACATCCCTTTCACCACAAAGTTACCCGCATGGTAATTTGCAAAGTCAGCAAACCATGGGGTAGAAGAGTCTCCACGAAAAGAAACCACATTAAGTGTTTCGAGAGGAAATGTTTCGTTTATTTCCTTTTTCTCGAACACATTTTGGTGAGGGTTCTCTAATCGGGACAGATGATCAGCAGCCAGGTTCTCAGCTCCTTTTTTATCACGGATAATGATATCAAATTCTTGTAGGAGGAGAACCCAACGGAGCAATCTCGGCTTTGCATCTTGTTTTGCAAAGAGATATTTGAGTGCCGAGTGATCCGTATACACTACGCATTTGGTCAATATAAGATATGGCCGAAACTTCTCAAACGCATACACCACAGCTAATAATTCTTTTTCTGTAGTGGTGTAATGGGTCTGAGCTTCAGTCATAGTTTTTCTTGCGTAGTGGATTGGCTGAAAATGCTTGGTTTTGCGTTGCCCCAAGACTGCACCGATAGCAAAATCACTTGCATCGCACATGAGCTCAAAGGGTAAATCCCAGTCGGGGGCAACTAGAATGGGTGCTTCCGTAAGCTTTTTCTTCAATGTTTCAAAAGCTTCGATGCACTCAGGAGAAAAGATAAAAGGAGCATCTTTTTCGAGAAGATGGGTCATGGGCCGAGCGATTTTAGAAAAATCTTGAATGAATCTACGATAAAACTCGGCATGACCTAGAAAACTCCTAATACCTTTGACGGTAGTAGGGTGAGGCAGTTTAGCAATAACATCAACTTTTGCTCTATCTACCTCAATCCCATTCTTGGAAATCTTATGGCCAAGGACTATGCCTTCTTTGACCATAAAGTGGCTCTTCTCCCAGTTTAGACATAGATTGGTGTCTTCACACCGTTTTAGCATTTTGTCTAAATGGGAGAGACATGTCTGAAACGAGTCCCCAATGACCGAGAAGTCATCCATAAACACCTCCATAGTTTCCCCGATCATGTCGTGGAAAATTGCCATCATACATCTTTGGAACGTGCCAGGAGCATTGCATAAGCCAAAAGGCATACGTCTATAGGCAAACGTCCCGTATGGGCAGGTGAATGTGGTCTTTTCTTGATCCAGCGGATCAATGGGGATCTGAAAGTAACCCGAGAAACCATCAAGGAAACAATAGTACTCGTTCCCTGCTAATCTCTCAAGCATCTGGTCCATGAAGGGTAGAGGAAAATGGTCTTTACGGGTGGCTTCGTTTAACTTGCGATAGTCAATACACACACGCCATCCCGTAACCAATCGAGTCGGAATTAACTCGTTTTCTTCATTCGTGACAACAGTTATGCCACCCTTTTTTGGAACGCAATGAATTGGGCTAACCCAAGGACTATCAGAGATCGGGTAAATCAAACCGGCATCAAGAAGTTTGAGAACCTCTTGTTTGATAACCTCATGAATCTTAGGATTCACCCTTCTCTGATGTTGGACTGCTGGTTTGAAGTCATCCTCCATTAAGATTTTGTGAGTACAGAACTAAGGGTTGATACCCTTAATATCGGAGAGTTTCCAAGCAATTGCTTGCTTGTGTGACTTCAAGACCTTTATGAGAGCAGTTTTCTCCTCCTCAGTCAAGTCTTTAGCAATTATGACGGGTAATTTATCATCACCCTCCAAAAATGCATACTCGAGATGAGGAGGTAGGTCCTTGAGTTCGACCTCGGGAAATTCTTCAGTAGATGATTGCACTGATTTGATTTCCTCAATCGTGATTTCTTTCGGAGGGAGTGAAGGTAATGGATCTTCATTAAGCAATTGCTCAAGATAAAGAATATCCCCCTCCGAATCATACACACCATTAATTCCAGGCGGAATTGATTCATCAGTAGCCAGAAATTCATCGATCTCTTCCAGAAGGAAGTCACCTCCCTCAAACGGAGTGAGAGAGGGGGAAGAGTCGGCAATGATAGGTTGAGAAGATGTGGTGGAATTGGAATTCCCACTCACAGAATTATCAAGATAACCAAGAAACTCTTGAGAGTACTCCTCTGAAGCAATATCAATTAAATCGACTCGATTAATTGATTCAGTGTCATAATTTGAGGAGTAACTTGAAGTTTGATCGAGGTTAAAGGTAACAGCTTCATTACCCACACGTAAAGTGATTTCTTGCTCAAATACATCTATGAGAGCACGGCCCGTCCTCAGGAATCCTCTTCCAACAATGAGGGGAACCCGAGGATCGGCATCGAAATCAACAACAACAAAGTCAGCTGGAAAATGGAACTTTCCTACTTTCACGAATACATCCTCGGCAATGCCAAGAGGACGAGATATAGATCGATCTGCAAGCTCAAGAGTCATGCAGGTAGGAATAAGTTCCGGAAGAGAAAGTTTCTTCCACACTGAATAAGGCATCAGATTGATGCTTGCACCAAGATCGGCAAGGGCAAAGCATTCAATCATCCCAAGAAAAACACAAGGAAGAAGAAATTTTCCGGGATCTCCTAGCTTCTCGGGAAGCTTCTTTAACAAGACTGCTGAGCAATTCTCATTCAAAGGAGTCTTAGCCATTTCAAACAGCTTTTCCTTGTTGCTCAACATGTGTTTCAGAGTAGATGCAAACTTGGGCATCAACATGATAGCATCCACGAAGCTTATGTCAAAATGAAGCTCTTGGAAAATTTGAAAGAATTTTTCCATTTGATGACTAGCTTTCTCGCGGAGCTTTTGCTCATGTAAACGTGAGGGGTAAGGAATAGAAGTTTTGGATTTAGGGCTACCAACTGGAGGTTTAAAAACAACTCCAGGATTGGTCTTGGGTTTCGGGACAACCTGAGGATGGACATTACTGGCACCTCCGTTATTAGTAGGAAGTTCCTTGTCCTTTGTCGCCTCAGGTTCGCTTTCCACTACCTTCGGGAGAGAGGAATAAGAGGTAGTAGGAATAGCGGGTCCATCATAAGAAGCACCACTTCGGGTTGTGATCGCCTTTGCATCGCCCCTCGGATTAGCGATCGTGTTGCTAGGTAAAGTACCTGAGCCCGAGGGTCGATCATTTAAAGACTTCTTGATGTCAGAAATCTGGCTGACCAACAACCGATTCATTTCCTCTTGGGATTTCATGAATTGTTTCAACAACTCATCAGATGATGGGCCAGTTGGAACAATGGATTGAGTTTGCACAGGAAAATTCTGGCCTCTATTGTTAGGATTAGGGCCTTGATTTTGAAAATTTCCCTGGTTATTGCCAGGAAAATACCCTTGGTTGAAATTTCCCTGACCTGGGTTTCTATTGTAATTTCCTTGATGTTGGAAATTTTGATTCTGATTCTGAAAACCGTTATTTGGACTGAAATTACCTTGGTTTTGGAAACCTTGGTTTGGTCTGTTCTGATTTTGATTACGGTTTTGATTGAAACCGGGAGGTCCAGAGTAGTGGTTAGGACGGTGGTTCGAGTCTATAGGAGCACGATATTGATTGCCTCCTTGATTAGACATCCCGCCCACAACATTGGCTTCAAAAGGGTTACCATCGGTGGCCATACAGTTATAATAAGCATGGGGGCCACCACAGGTAACATAGACTTCCACTTTCTTAACTTCAGCAGGAGGTGAAGTTTGTGGAAAAGAGACTTTCTTTTGGTTGGAGAGAACCAAAGCCTGAATAGCTTCCGTGAGTTTATCAATCTTAGCATCGGTGCTAGACTGACTCACGGGCGATGAAGAAGAAGAAGGACCAACACTGACTTGGGAAACAACAGGCTTGCTTCGTGCAGTGCGGACTTTAGACTTGTTTTCGATTATCGCTAAAGCTTCTTTGACAGTTTTGCTTAGGAAATTTCCTCCCGCGGAGGAATTGAGAGAATCTTGATCAGATTGACTCACTCCATTGTAGAAAGTATCGAGTTGCATTAACTCGGAGAAACCATGGTGAGGACATTTGCGAAGCAATTCCTTGAAACGATCCCACGATTCACTGAAAGGTTCATCAAACTTTTGAGTGAATTTGATGATTTCATTTTTTAGACTCGTGGTTTTGGAAGGTGGATAGAATTCATTCATAAATTTCTTCACCAGATCTTCCCATGTCTCAATAGACTGAGGGGGTTGTTTTTCAAGCCAAATCCGGGCTTGCCCCTCAAGAGAAAATGGGAACAGAAGAAGCTTAACAGCATCAGTAGGGACATTCTTATACTTGATGGTAGATGCAATCTTGTTAAACCATCGAATATGAGCATGAGGATCATCCCGCTCAAAACCGTAGAACTGATTTGAGGTTACAAGATTCAGTAACCCGGTCTTGAGTTCAAAATTTTCAGCCACAATGGCTGGCACAACGATAGCATCTCCATACCCGTCGATGGGTGCCTGGAGAAGCTCACACATAGGGTGTTCTTCCGCCATGATAACGGAAGTAGTGTGAGCAGTCCGGATCTCAGATCCGACTGATGGAGCAGAAAGTCTACGAACACGCTTTCTTGGAATCTTGACATGCTCACGAAATGGGCTCACAGATCTAGAAGAGCGAGTGCGCATACACTAGAGTTAACTCTAAGGAATCTCAGAGTTAAGGAGAGAAATGGGAATTATGAAAATCTTTCAGATGAGAATGAGAATTATGAAGACGTTTTATAAAAATGGGGTGAGAAGAATCTTTATGGGTTTTCTGTTTCTGACAAGTAGATATCACAACAAAATCAATTAACACAAAATCGAGGCAAAACAACAGTGAACTTAACCAATAATCACAATATGAATGGCTTCTTTGAAAAAGGTACACCAATCACAAGGACACAAAGGCAAGTTTTAAATCTTTAGTTCGGGAACTTATTATGGTCGCACCCCCAGTTAGGTAGTGCACTGCCTTGGTTTGCGGTGGTAATCTTTTAAGTTGTTATTTATTAAAGAAAAACGACGAATCTTTTTGTATTTTTTATATTTGATACATATATAGAAACAAAAGAAAAATATTTTTGTGTTTTATACGTTTTTGGATGTTTTTGGGTTTTTGGATTTTTTATAAGAAAATATGGATATATATATATATGATAGATGGATGATATGAACAAATGAGTGAGTATTCAAACAACTAATCTGCTAAATGTAAGACAATTAGCACAGCTCCCCGGCAGCGGCGCCAAAAATTTGATGCGTGCCAAACAGTCAAGCTAAATCACTCAAGCCTGCCACTTGTGAATGACAGACCGTAATCAGCTTAAAACTGCTCAAGCACGAATGCAATGAAGATCTGAGGTGTATAGTGTTTCCCCGGGTCGTTATGTCCCAGCGAGCTATGCAATGGATTATCTAACGAATAGTGATCGAGGAATTTGAACGTAAAAGGGATCTGAATATGATTATAACTACGGAAAAAGCCAACAAATTACAATGGCTTAAATGCAAAATAAAGGAAATTAAAAAGATAAAAACTATTAAATAAACGCTATCACTAAATTTAAAATGATGTTTTTGTTTTTATGTTTTTATAAAACTGAAATAAAAACTACGCGACGTACAAATAAAAACGTGAAACTTACACAATATTAACCCTAAAAATATGAAAATGATATTTTTACAAACCTAATGATAAAAGAAGATTTTTAGAAAAAGAAAATTATTTTTATAACTAATTATCTAATTATTATTAATTAAAAACTATTTTTAACTAATAAATAATAGCCTAAAATACAAGAAATTAAGAAATAAAGCTAGAAAAATAAAAGTAAGACTTAGAAAAATCTAAAATATCAAAATAGAATTTTCAAAACTATTTTTGTATTTTTCTGATTATTTTTCTATTTTTTATGAATTTTAAACTATTAAAATCTACTTAAATGGCTAAAAATTAGAAAATAAACTATGAAAAATCTGGAAAATTACTTTTTTTACTTTTTATATTTATCTAAACCTAAGAAAAATGAAAAATTATTTTTTTGAACTTTTTCTTAATTAATTGTAATAAAAGCTAATTAAAAGTGATTAAAAACTATTTTAAATCTAGAAAAATAGCAAACAGTGACCAAAATTAATAAAAAATTCAGGATAATGCTAAAATGATATTCTGGTTCTAAGAAAAATATCAAATGTAGTGCTTATGTATAAAAATTCAGAGGCTGTAGTGTAATTTGATAACAAATAAGCACTTAGAAATAAGCAAACAAGCACATAAAGCAACCAAACTTCTACAAAAGCAATATTACACTACAATAAGCTATAACCAACTAAATTAAGCTACTCCTAACCTTAAATAAGCAGATACACTAGATTATGAGCTAACTGAATTCAAGCAAAAACAGTGAACAGGCCTCAGCTTTGAGCTTATGCACTGGCTTCTCAAAAGATCTTTAGCCAAAAACAGATATGAGGTCTAGAAGACCACCTAGTAGACTGCTTATAGACCAAAAATCAGACCCTAAAAAGCTTTAATGAACCCTGTGCAGATGCTGCAAGTTCTGCATAAATCTGTTTTTGACCCCATTTTGACTTTTTGAAACAGATTGAAATTTGACTTTTGTGAATTTTAGACACAATTTAAGCACTGATTATGAAGTGTTATGATCAAATAAAGCTAATGTAATCTATCTCTATGATATTTAAACACAAATCAAGAGATTACTCATAAAAAATCTCAACAGTGGAGCAGTGAGACAGATTCTAGTGTGATGTTGACTTTTAATGTTTGCAGACCCAAATTATCAACTGATATGTGCTCAAATAGGCTTAATAAACATGAACCAACAGACATTTACCACTGCATACACCTTAAAGACAGAATAAGCTTTAAACCAAACACACCTTTAACTATTGATAAGCAAGTTAGAACTGATCTAACTACTGATCCAACATGTTTCAATGATCAAACTAACTCTAATTAACTTAAATACTACTATTAGAACAGGTTTTAACAGATTATGATTACAAATACTGATTATGCTAAGAACTTGTGAAAATCACTTACAAAGGTCCAAAGCCACTATGGCTTGCCAACAGTGAACCCAAGGACCTCTAACCTATTTTATCCACCCCACTGCTTCCAAATCAACCCACAGTCATGTCTGAACCAACCCATTCCCTTCCTTCATCAGATTTGCTCCAAGTTTGACTTTTATTGACCAAGGTCCAAAAGTGAGTGAAACTGAAATTTGAGCTTATGGAAAGCTTAAATAAGCTTGAATGAGCATGCTTAAGCTTAAAAACAAGTGACTAACAGCTTTTGCATAAGATTTTGAGCATAGAAACTTCAACAGTGGACATACCAAAATGGAAATTTAACATTAACTTGAATTGATAGTTAAAATAAGTTACAAAAGACCTGAATACCTTTGTTTGATACAATAAAGCTTAAAAACACAACTGAAAACTATTTTAGATATTACAAGCTAAAAAACGACATACACATAAACAAAAATAAAACTAACTCCTTCTTGTTGCTTCCTCTTGGTCTTTTTATACACCCAATGTCCTTCTCTCACCTCTCTCTTCAAATCCCACTAATAAAACTGACCTTTGGATTACTCAATTTAATCTTGGCCGTTTAAAGGTTTTTGGCGCCATTTTTGGTTCTGAGCCAGCTGGGTTGAGTGTTAGGTACAAAGGTGCATTAAATGCACCTTGGCTTTGAGTGTGAGGTGGAGGGTAGAGTAGGGAGATGATGGTGGAGGAGGGGGAAGGCTTGCAGGCATGCGTGTGCAGGGGAGTGATGATGGAGGTGGTTAACACGTGAGGGAGGGAAAGTGGGCAGTCAAAGGGTGTTTGACTGAGGATTATTAAATAACAGGGGGTCCAAATGTGTTAATGACAGGGGTCCAAAAGGGTGGCAGGGTCCAATTTGGCTTTTGACTTGGTCCAAAGTGTATAAAAGGTTAATAATAATCAAAGGACTAAGTATGCAATTTCTGAAACTTCAGGGACCTGTTCTGCCAAATCTCAAAGTTGCTCCAAGGACTGAAATTGACAAGTGTTAATATTACAAGGACCAAAGTTGCCATTTTCAGATTTTCCAGGGACCATTTCTGCCAATTCTTAAACTTGAAGGACCAATTTGTAATTTTCTCAAAACTTTTTATATTTTTCACCAAAGGACTAATTTCAACAAGTTATGATATTAAAAGGACCTTTGGTGATTTTACTTTTGAAATTAAGGCTCAGGGACTATTTTTGACAATTTTTGAAACTTGGGGGACTGAAACTGCCAATTATGCAAACTTTGCTCATTTTTCATCTAATTTTGAACATTTTGCATCTGAAACATATAAAATGCAATTTTGGAATATTTTCAGTGTTTTGATGCATTTCTGAGCATTTTTAAACGTTTTGCAGTTCAGATTTGACTAAAAATGATGAGTATTTACACACTCATCAATCTCCCCTTTTTTGTTGATGACAAAACATAAAATTATTTTATGGAAAAGCTAAAATTCATAAAAGTTTGAATTTGTAGTTTTTACTTTCTTCTCCCCCTTTTTGTCGAAACAAAAAGAGCTTCGAAAGGAAACTAACACATTGTTTTAGGGAAAACATGTGAATGAAATAGAGAGCAAGTAACGGGAAAGGATCTCGTTTTTACTCCCCCTTGACGAGTCCATCCCTATGTATGGTCGTCAAGAGACTAATACTAAGCTTGTTTAGTTGCAACTAAGTTTGCAAAAGATTTCGTCTATGTGACGAATGTGCTCCCCCTTCTTGATTGCAATTTTGCAAAGGAATGTCATGAAATGTAATCCTAATATTGCAAGTAATTTGCAATGTATTGCTTTGACACAAACTCCCCCTAGCTTTAGGGTGTCAAAGTCTTCAAGTGTAAATTAAAAAACTACAAAACAAAGGTTAGAAAGCAAGTATAATTCACAATTTCCTACAAATGTGATCCAAGTTAGTAGAAAAATAGTTTTCTGTATCACGGATCCCACGGTTCTCTCCTAGTAGGGATCCGTCTAGGCAAATTAAAGGGATCCATTTGGCTGATAAATAAATTCAGAAAATGATGGTATAACAAATAATGTTATCACCAAAGTGAGATATGTATTATACAACATAGTCATATACTCATAAATATAGCAATCAGCATGTAATTTCATTTAATAAAACTAGAGTTATGATATAGATGACTCTAAAAACTAAGAAAATAGATGATACATGACTAGGAATTTCTAGACCAACTAACGCTTGATACTAGGACACCACTAAAATCTTCTAGCTCAAGTTTGTTTAGGTTTAATCTCGTCGAAACGTTCGAGGAGGTGATAGAACATGAAACGTTGGTCTTCTCGTACTTCATGTATCAAATTTTCAACATGTTGACAATGATAACAATCTTTGTCATGGCTAGGTAGTGGTGGTGGAAGAAATGAAATGGCTTGATGTGAAGGATCAAGTGAAGCGGCTTGTGGAGCTTCAAACGATGGAAGGATTGGTGGAGGCGCATTTGAAAATGGCTCGACCAAGAATGATGGTGGTGGTAGAGAAGTGTTAACTTCCATATGGTCAGGTGGTTGACTTTTATGATATCTCATAATCCAAATGGGATTATATGATGGAAACTGTGAAAAGGAAGTCGGAGCTAATGTTGACTCAACACCTTGATTTTGTACCATTATCCCTCCTAATGAGGAGAATTTTGTCGGCGGAGGAGGATGAGACGGCCTAGGAGGAAAATCCTCTAAATTGTAGAGGTGTGTTGATGATAGTGGAGATGTAAAAGAAATAGCTCTAGGAACCAATGGTGATGGTTTAGTGGAGATGATATTGTTTGGCCTAGGAGGTATGGTGGTGTTTGGCAGAGGTAGTTTTGTGGGTACTATCCTTTTAGGAATTGGTTTGATTGGTTGAGAGGAGATCCTTGCATTTGTTGGCTTGACCAGAGATGATTCGGTTGAAGAGATTTCGTGTACAACACGAGCAATTTTCTTGGGTGGTTCTTTGGTGGATAAGTTACTACTTGGAGTTTTCCTCATGATGAGATGATTTCAAGAAGTTTGTAAGGGCTTCTTAAGTGCTGAAAGTTAGGATGAAGGTGATGACTATGGAAGTCCTAACAATGCGGTTTATAAAGCAAGAGATTTGGCAAGTGCATTTAAGCCTTAAGCCACTAAAATTCATTGGAATATGATGATTAACATGCACAAGAGTCAACTTCAGAGTTTGTACTGATCTAGGAACTCATTTAAGATGAGATGGAGTGTTTGAGTTAGAAAGATGAGTTGAAATGATTATTTTAGCAAGGTTTGACATAATCTGTCATCCGGATCCCACGGTTCCCTCCTCAGAGGGATCCATCTAGGCTAATCCTAGGGATCCGGCTCTCAACAACTATGAAAGAATAAAAATGATGTTTCTAATGTCTAAGATCTATACCATCTTGAGTGTTTCAGTCCTCCTAAGTGTTTTAAATGAAGGGGTGCTTGAGTACTTGAAGGTAATGAGTAATGTAGCTAGTGATTGCCTTTTATGGAAGAAATTAGAACTTTCATGAGTGCCAATGAATGAACAAGGATGACACTAAATATTTTGAGAGTGTCAAGTGAAGCTAAATGATCCTAGAGATCAGATTGTGACTTAGATTAATCCTTTGGAAAATATCCTAAAGGCTTAAGATGAAAAAAAACTAGAATTTGATCAATTTCGACCAATTTTGACGTAAGGATGATTATGATCAATTTCGCTATAAGAGGTTTCCAACGTTTAGATAGGAGGGATCATGTGAAAAATGATGTGTGAGCTTGAGAGTGGAAGAGTAATGGATTAAAGTGAAACGATAGATCTACAAGCGTCTTTGAGTATGATCTAGGTGAGTTATGTGTGAGTAGGAAAGATCTACTTAATTTAATAAGGACTTAATTTGCCTTAAGACACTATGTCAAGCTTAGTGTGAGGTGTGTTGGGAATTCTACTAAGTTAGAATTCTGCTGATGTTTCTGCCGAACGGATTCTGCTGAAGTTCAAGGTTTATGCTGAAGAACAGAATCTGCTGAAGTTATATATTACGTAGTGTTTTTCTGCGGAAATAGTTATTCCGTGTTTTCAATAGTTAGTTAGGATATGCATGAGCTTTATTAGGAAGTTATTGTGTATATCTTATTTAGTTTTATTATTATATGTTTCTTAGGAAACAAGTTAGGGTTCCTTGTCTATAAAAGGAACACAATAGTATGATGAATGTAACGAGTTGAAAAACAAAGTTTTAGTAATATAAAGATCCATAGAGGATCAACGTGTTCTTAGTTATTTGTGTTTGTGCTTATATTTGATTTTTGCTAATGAATATAAGTCATAGAGATTGTCTATTAGTTTGTTTGTGATTACATAAGCAATACTAACGATCTGCGAGTGCTCAAAATCTATCAAGGTCTAACGTTTCAACAAGTGGTATCAGAGCCTCGAGAGAGTCTCTACGATACTAAGAACAATCTTTTCTAATCACCCATACAACCTAAACAACATACACCATGCCTGGATCAGATGACGGTATGGATGTCACTAACAACCATAACACCACCCATCTGCAATAACTAAGTCTCTCGAACAGCAACGCTAAGTTTCCTTACCTAAAGAAGGAAGATTATGACTTATGGGCAATGAAGATGCAAAACTGGATTTCCAATATTGATTGGAATATGTGGGAGATTGTAAGGAAAGGAAACAGTTTGAAGAGGACTACCAGAGATGCTGATGGTAACATGACTTTCGTTCCTCCTAAAACTGCTGAAGAGTTACTGGTGGTTCAGAGAGAAACCAAAGTGAAAACTATTCTTCTTCAAGCTATTCCTGAGGATCACTTGAGTGATTTTCACTTCATGCAGGATGCAGGATGCTAGGAGAATGAGAAAATCGATGCTGAGACAACAGTTTGAAGACTTTCAAATCTCTGAAGAGGAAGGAATTCACTAGGGCTATGACAGGTTTCACAAGATTTTAAGTCATTTGAATCAGCTTAAGGCAAAGCCAGATAACGATGATAGTAATTCTAAGTTCTTGAGATTTTTACCTCAATCCTGGCTACAAGTGAGCATTGCTTTCTAAACTAAAGGTGGGTTGGATATGCTTACTTTTGATGAGCTGTACAACAAACTTAAAGCTCTTGAGCCTGATGTAAGAAGTCCTTATCGTACATCCTCCACTGCTAGTCACACAGCATTTGTAGGGGCCTCTACCCCTAAGGTGATTCATGCTACAAGTCCCACTTACTCATCATCAACTTACACGACCACTCCATCAAGTTCTCACTCTAAATCTAGTGGTGTAATGGAAGATGTGCTTGGATCCTTCTTTGCTGATTATGATCCTCAGCAGGAACTTGCATATGAGGATTTAGATCAGGTTGACCCACTGGAGATGGAGGAGATGAAGTTGAAATGGCAAGTGTCCATGCTCTCTATGGACATCAAGAGATTTGAGCGTAAGGCTGGGAGGAAGTTTAGATTTCAGGGAAGAGATCCAGCAAGGTTTGACAAAAAGAAGGTCAAGTGTTTTACATGTCAACAGATGGGTCACTTCTCCAGAGAGTGCAAAGATAGGAAGTCTGGTGAGGAGGTGAGATATTCTTCTTATCAGCAGAATCAGAGGGATGCTGGCACTTCGAAGACTGGATCCTCAGTTGCTATGGTCACTATGGATACTAATGTAGACTGGAAGCTACATGATCAGGAGAATGACGAGAGTTCTGGTGTTGATAATATTGGGTTGCTGGCTAGCTGTACTTCAGAGGATAGGCATGATCAGATTGCCTTGATGGGTCTCTCTCAGGTACAAAATTGTTTGTTTGGTTGTAGTGATCGTTATAATGAACTTAAGGAAGCCTATGATATTTTGAAACCTAAATATAATGAATGCTATGTTGAAGTTGAAGCGTATAAACAGGCATTAAAAACATTAGAAAGACAAAAAGTTTGGTTTCGGAAGAATCAAATAGCTTATGATGAGAAGATTAGAGTGTTAGAAAGTGATCTAGAATGTACTAAAAATGACTTAAAAAGGTCTGAGAAATTGAAAGCTGACGTGGTGTCTGAAAACAGTGTGTTGAAAGAAAAATTAGATAAAGAAATAGCTAGACATAATTCTTGGCCAAAATCTGGTCTAAATCTAGCTAAAGAGCTCTATTCTAGTCAAACTCCTAATATTTCAGTATGTTTAGGCTTTAAGAAATATGTAGGACTAGAAGCTAGAGAGGACACACGTAAATCAACACCAGCAGGATTAGCTAACATTGTAAAAGAAGGTGATTTACATGCAGTACGTGGATCTATTAGAGGAATTCCTATGCCTGTTGACCTTTCCCTTACTATTGACTTTGATGGATCACATCATCTATATGGCAAAAAGTCAAAAGACTTGCCAGACCCTGATTCTTCATCTAATGATTCTGTCTCTTGCTCTGACAGTGACAAATCTTCTGATCAAGGGTCTACTTCTTATGTCAACTGTGATTCAAGTGATAAGTCAGACCTACCCAAGACCTCACCCAAGCCTGCACCCAAGCCTACCTTCAAGCCTATTAGAGTTACTGCTAAGGACTCATCTTCCAAGACAGTTTCCTCTGAAGACTTGCCTTTTCATTCTAATTCTGATAAAAACAATTCTTTTCATGATTTTGGTTTGAATACTTCTGCTTGTAATAGAACATCTTTTGGTTTGAATAAATCTTCTAAACAGAAGACATGTTTTGTGTGTGGAAGTAAATTTCATTTAATTAAGGATTGTGATTTTCATGAACAAAGAATGGGTGTATGTGCTGGGAAATCTAGATCAATGTGGACTAATGTTAATGCTATACCACCTTATGTTCCACAAGTACACTATGCATCTCCTCCTTTTACTTGGAGAAGCTCATTTGCTAGACCATATGTGCAACCAACAAGTTCATATTTTAAAAATGGTTATTGGCCTGGATATGTTGACTCAATGAATGATGGGAAGGGTTATAGAAATACTGCTGTGAAGCCCTCAGCAGATTGTTCTTGGACACAAAGGGGACCTAAATTTCAATGGAAACCCAAGAACGATAGTGGATCTTATAAATCTACATGGCCTCAATCTAAAGATCCACAAGGCAGGTTCAAGTCAGTGATGACTTGAGCCTCAATCGTGTACTAATATTTTGTATATATTTTTGTTGTTGTTGTAGGATCATCCTCTCAAGCATAAGGATGTTGGCATTGTTGATAGTGGTTGCTCCAGAAGCATGTCCGGAAATAGAGATTTGATGCATAATTTCGTACCCATAGAAGGAGGAGGCAATGTGACTTTTGGTGGAAGTGATGGTAGAATCACTGGGAAAGGGACCATCAAAACACCTCAACTGGACTTTGAGAATGTGTACTATGTCAAGGAACTACAACACTTCAACTTGTTCTCAGTCTCACAAATCTGTGACACAAAGAACAAAGTACACTTCTCTGAGGATGAATGTCTTGTGCTGTCTAAAGACTTCAAACTCCAACAAGATACATCAATTTTGCTGAGAGTTCCTCGTACTCATAATTTATACAAATTCAACTTGAATGATGTTCAACCAGAAGGTGACTTAACTTGTTTGGTGGCTAAAGCATCCATGGATGAGTCTACAAAGTGGCATAGAAGGATGGCTCATGTGAACTTCAAGACAATTAACAAGCTATCTAAAATGGGTCTTGTTGAAGGACTTCCTTCAAAGGTTTTCACCAATGAACATAACTGTGTTGCCTGCAACAAAGGAAAGCAACACAGAGCCTCTTACAAAGCAATTAATGCAGTGAGCCTTATTTCAGAACCTCTTCAGTTGCTTCACATGGATCTTTTTGGTCTAACTCAAGTACGCAGTATTGATTACAAATACTTTTGTCTGGTAATCACTAATGGATTTAGCAGGTTTTGTTGGGTGTTCTTTCTGAGAACAAAAGATGAAACATCTCCAGTTTTAAGTGAGTTTATTACCCTTGTTGAAAATCAGCTGAATAAAAAGGTTAAGGGCATCAGGTGTGATAATGGGACAGAGTTCAAGAATGCAGTATTGATAGAACTCTGTAAGTCTAAAGGAATCAAAAGGGACTATAGCACTCCAAGAACCCCTCAACAAAATGGGGTGGCTGAACGCAAGAATATGACCCTTATAGAGGCAGCAAGATCTATGCTTGCAGACTCTAAGTTACCCACAATGTTTTGGACTGAAGCAGTTGGCACAGCTTGTTATGTTCTCAACAGGGTATCTATCACTAGACCTCATTTTAAGACACCTTATGAACTTCTCTATGGGAAAGTTCCTGCTATTCACTACCTTAAACCTTTTGGATGTCAAGTGACTATTTTGAATACTAGTGATCCACTGGGTAAATTTGATGAGAAGGCTGATGAGGGATATATAGTGGGGTATTCGGCTTATAGTAAGGCGTTTTGGGTATACAATTTGAATGCTAAGAAGATTGAGGAGACTTTGAACCTGAGATTTCTAGAAGACAAGCCTAATGTTCAAGGACAAGGTAATGTTTTGTCTTTTGACCTTGATTACTTAACTGATTATTTGGGTTATTCTAGACATGTGGCTAACCAAAATGCAGGTTCACAAGAGTCACCTACTGACAGTGCTGCTACCATGAATGCTGATTCTGATAGTGAGTTTGAGGATGTTGAACATCCTATTATTGTACCTTCTTTCTCCCCTAACAATTTTTCAGGTGACACTTCCAAAGTTACTACTGATGAGTGTGAAGATGAGTCCAACTATGCAGAGGACCTTGCTAGGCTTAAGAAACAAGAGTATGCAGCTAATCTAGAAGCTGAGAGGAATGCTGAGGAGGTTACAAGAGAAGCAATCAGTGGACATCACACTTCTGCTGAAAATGATCCTGTTTCTCCTATCATCACCAATTCTGCTGAAGGTTATGCTGTTTCTACTCCCATTTCTACTAGAGTGTCCACAGACTTTGGGGAACCTTATACACGTTTTCCAAGACCTTCAGATCTTGGTAATCATCAACTCAAAGCTAGAGTCTTTACCTCACCTTCCTATTACAGTAATTTTGAGCCAACTGTGACTAATCTTGATACCTCCATTGATGTCAACACCACTGCTACTAAAAGGATCAACATTACTCATCCACAGTCCAATATTATTGGTGATCCTAATGCACCTGTTAGAACTAGGGGCACTGTAACAAGTTCTAAATATGGTCAAGTAGCTTTTATCTCTTATGTCTCAAACCAGTAAAGGGACAATCATACAGATTTTGAGCATTGTTTATTTGCCTGTTTTCTCTCTCAAGTGGAGCCAACTAGTGTTACTCAGGCCCTGGATGATTCAAGTTGGCTTGAAGCAATGCAAGAAGAGATGCAACAGTTCCAAAATTAGCAGGTTTGGATATTGGTCCCACTACCTGAAGGGAAGTATGCAATTGGGACCAAAGGATATTGAAAAATAAAAGAGATGCAAGGGGTGTCGTAATTAAAAACAAAGCAAGATTAGTGGCTCAGGGGTTCAGACAAGAGGAGGGGATTGATTATGATGAAGTGTTTGCACCTGTTGCTAGAGTTGAGGCCATTCATATTTTCTTGGCCTATGCATCTTACATGGGTTTCATGGTGTATCAAATGGATGTTAAAGGTGCATTTCTGTATGGTGAAATTGAAGAGGAGGTTTATGTCACTCAACCTAAAGGATTTGAAGATCCAGATCACCCAAATCATGTTTATAAGGTGGTTAAGGCTCTCTATAGACTACATCAGGCACCTAGAGCATGGTATGCTAGGCTTTCATCATTTCTACTGAAGCATGGCTATAGAAGAGGTGCTATTGATAAAACACTTTTCCTGAAGAAGAATTCCACAGACATTATTCTTGTGCAAGTTTATGTGGATGATATCATATTTGGATCCACTAAAGAAGCTTGGTGCAGGGAGTTTGAGGAGCTGATGAAGGGAGAGTTTCAGATGAGTGCTATGGGGGAGCTTACTTTATTTTTGTGTCTCCAAGTTCAGCAGAAACCTGATGGTATCTTTATCAGTCAGGACAAATATGTGAGGGACATCTTGAAGAAGTTTGGTATGGAGAGTGTCTGGACTGCCACAACACCTTATGAAGCTCCAAAGTCAAAGACAAACAATGAACCAGATCTACCTGTGAATGTTCATTTATACAGATCTATGATTGGTTCATTGATGTATCTAACAGCTTCTAGGCCTGATATTACATTTGCTGTGAGTACTTGCTCTAGACATCAAGTCACTCCACTTGCTTCCCATCTGAATGCAGTCAAGAAGATCTTTAATTATTTGAAAGGCCAACCCCATTTAGGCCTTTGGTACCCAAAAGAGTCTCCTTTTAAGCTGGAAGCATATAGTGACAGTGATTATGCTAGTGCCAATCTGGATAGGAGATCCACAACTGGAGGTTGCCAATTCCTTGGAAAGAGATTGATTTCTTGGCAGTGCAAGAAACAAACTATTGTGGCTACCTCATCTACTGAAGCAGAGTATGTTGCTGCTGCAAATTGTTGTGGACAGGTTCTTTGGATACAAAATCAATTGTTGGATTATGGGTATAACTTCATGAACACAACAATTTTTATTGATAATCAAAGTACCATATGCATTGTTAAAAATACAGTTTTTCACAGTAGAACTAAACATATTGAAATCAGGCACCACTTTATAAGAGATGCATATGAAAAACATTTGATAAAAGTGGTTAAAATTCACACTGATGATAATGTGGCAGATTTGTTAACACAGGCTTTTGATGGACCAAGGTTTCAACACCTTGTGGTCCATATTGGTATTCTTAACCCTTAACTGCAAAGTTTAAGGGGAGGCATAGGCCTCAGGGGAGGCATATGCCTCAGGGGAGGATTTATGTTGTAAACTTTGTATATTAGTTTATTTTTGCTAACACTAACCAGCTAATGTTTTGTAAGTTTTGTTTGTTTTGGTTTGGTTTGTGTGTTTCTCTGTGACTGTTTTGCAGATTGCATATTTCAGTTCTAGTTTATCAAGTTTGGTTCATTGGAGAATGGTCAAGTAAGTTTAAAAGATTGTTTCTTCTGAAAGCTAAGTACTGAAGTACTGGAGTGAGCTATTTGTTTCTGAAAGCTAAGTACTGGAGTAAGCTTAAGTACTGGAGTGAGCTATTTGTTTCTACTAAAGAGAAAAGTACTGAAGTTAATTGTTCATTCATTCATTCAAGAAATAGTTTACAGCTTACAGATTACAATCAACTTCATATGGATATACATGATCATATCTATACATGATCTACTTAACCTATACTAGTTCCTATCATCGTCTAGCCTACATATCTTCTATCCCGATGGCTGGATATGCATGACCGGTACGACGAAGAAGCTAAGGATCAAAATGGGAAGAATGGATTAAGGAAACCATAGACGATGAAGATGAATACACATCCTTTGTGCTTCATCTACTGGTTTCACCAAAAAGCAATAAATCCATCTTCCTCATCCCCTTCCATTATACGATATGTGATGAAGCACCAAACAATGGTGCAGGAAGAGCGAGCACCACCTCTCTTTCGGCACGGGGCCTTTGTTGAGGCTGAGATGCTGAAGGTTGGAAGTATGATGTTCTCTCCTTGTAGGAGTCATTAGAGTCATCAGAAGATGCACTTGGATTCACTACATTATCATCATCAGAAGAACTGAGAAATGGGGATTTCAAAGGTCGAGGGTCATGTGGACATGGGAAAAACTGAAGGAAATCATCACTAGATGATGATGATGATGGAGAGGAGGTTGGATCAATAACCTCTAGTTGGTTTTTCATGGTTTATTATGGTTGATTGTGGTTTTTGGAGAAATTAGGGTTTGTGAAGATATTTGGGGGAAATTGATGAGAGATAAGTGTGCATTGGGGATTGTTTTATAGACGGTTTCAAGGCTTAATAAGATTTAATGCGAGTTGGGTGAAACAGTAAAAAGATATTTACTGAAGCTTCTTGAATACGTGATTTATTTCTGCTGATTGAAATCTTCAGCAGAATGACCATTGTTTCTGCTGAAGTTGAAATTTAAATTTGGTAAAAGTTGCATTACACGTCACTTTGGTCAACAACTTAATAATTTGACCAAAATTTAGGAAACTTCTACTTATACCCTATTCGAATATCTTCGTCTAAAATTAACTGATTCCCACTGCATTCAATTTAAACACACTTTCAGTTGATTAAATTGTAACCCATTATCTCAATTTCTCATGGCGCTTCAATTGAAGAAAGATCATAACAAGGTTGCTTTTCTGGGAAAAGCTAAGGGTGATGATTTGTATGAACCAATGGTGGAGTTCTTGAAGAGATCTAAGATTCATTATGCTTTAACGCATTCTCCTAGTGTGATATATGAATCATTGGTTACACAATTTTGGGCATCTGCTTCGAAACGGAATGAAACAAAGATTGTTGCTATTATTGACGGGACAGAGCATGTTGTAACAGAGGAGTTGATCAGAAGAAAGCTTCGCTTGGATGATGCGAATGGGGTCTATCACTCTAATTCGGTGGAAATACTTACTGGACTGAGAGCGATTGGATATCAGGGTACAAGAACTGACATATGGTTCAAGAATAAGCTTTGCCCTATGTGGAGGATTTTGGTACATACTTTACTTCAATGTATCAGCAATAAATCAGGAGGATGGGACCAGTTTTATACTCAACTGGGTTGTGGTATTGTTTGTCTTTCTGAGGGGTTAACTTATAATTTTTCTAGGTTTATTTTTGATAATATGGTTGAAAATATTCATAGGAAAAAGTTTAAGTTTTTGATGTACCCTAGGTTTTTGCAAATGATTTTGGACATTTCTACCCAAGCCCAAGCTTTTTGTCCTATAGGAGTTTTATCTTCTAAACTGTTTGCTTCTATGAAAACTAATTATGAGGGGGAACATCATCCTTTGCTAGCAGCTATGTTGTCTCAAGGCAATGAGGATGCGGATGAAGGGAATATTGTTGGATCTCCACCTTCTACTACTGTTGCTGCTGATGGTAATCCATCAGTTGCTATGGATGAGGGCCCTTCTAATACTGCTGAAGCATCTCATGTTGCTCCTGACCAACCTTCACCTATACCATCACCTAGATCTTTTCCTAGTCCACCACCTATTCATGTTACCTCTGATGAGGTTGAGCATGAAGTTAATAGACTGCCCACACCTAGTCCATTAAGGGAACCTTTTAATGAAGGTTCAGATAATTTTGAGCATGATCATGTTTCTACTGAAATGTCCAATGAAGCTCCCGTTACCACTGAGCAATCTGCTGGTGGAGCTGAGGACTCTATTACACTTACATCTGTATATGCTCTAGTGAACAGGTATGTGGCTGAGGTTACTGATCTCAAAAAGGAGCTTGCAGAGACTAAAACTTCACTTGGTGGTGAGATTGTGGAGTTAAAGAGTAAAGTTAAGAGTTTGGAGGAACAACTTGGGAATTAGAGCAAAAGGAAGCTAGTTGTTTCTTCTGATGAGGAGGAAGTAGATACTCAATTTAAGTCACTGGATATTTTGGCTAATGTGGCTCAACAATCTACTCCCATGGTTACTAAATCAGTAAAGCAAAAGGAGCCAACTTTGTGTACTAGAAGGAGTAGAAGGCAATCTTTGAGCAAGGATACATTGCAAAGTAAGGATGTTGCAACTACTGAAGAGCATATTGTTGCTGATACTCCTATGATGGATATTGCTCTTGAAGTTGGTCAAGCTTCATCTGTGCAAGCACAACCTGCTTTTACACCTTCAGCAGATCATTCTGAAGTTTTTCTTGCTGGAAGAAGTTTTGTTTTGGATCCAGTAGCTGATGTATTTTCCACACCTGTTGAAGATCTGTCTCAACATCTCAACATGTTTCTTCTGATGCTAATTTGGATGTTTCTTCTGAAGTTCCTATTTGTGATATTTCTTCAGTTGATGTTGTACACATATCTGCTGATAAAGAGAAAGAAGCAATGGTTGAAGATGAGCTTGGTCCAGATCTGGTGAGTGCACAAGCAATGAAAGAACAAGAAATAATGTTAGATGAGTATGCAGAGTTGAAGAAAAGTGATGAATTGGCTAAAAAGCTTACAGCTGAGTCTACTTCAAATTTGCCTCTTGAGAGACGAAGAGAACTGGATGAATTGCGTACTCAGATCCCTGGTGCACAATGGGATGTTTATAATCAGCAAGTTGCTTCAAATCCTACACTTGCTCAGAGTATATTAGGTGCAGACTTCGACAGTGAGAATTTTGTTGCACAAATGGTTAATCTTGGACGAAAACAAAAGCAAGAGGCAGCTGACAAAAAGAAAGCTCTTACTGCACAAAAAGCTAAAGCTAGAAGAGAGAGACCACCCACTGCTGCACAAATGAAAATATATATGAGAACTATAGTGCTTCATCAGAGTTCTACTATCTTTAATTCTGGTATGAAAAAGAGGCAAGTCTGGGCTTTACCTGATGATGATTTGCAGAGAATATATCAAAGGATTATGAAACAGACTTCACCATCTTCTAACAAGAGAATTGCTGCTAATACAGATGCTCCACAGGCGAAGAGGCCTAAGACAATAGATATTGTAGATAACTTTGCTGATGTTCCACCAAGGATGGATTCTCCTGTTATTACTCCTGAAGCATCTATTGAAACTATACCTTCAGCTGACAAGGTTCAATCTGCTGAACCTCATTATGTTCCTTCTGAAACATTGCCTTCTGTGACATTTGTTGATTTAGAAGGAGAAGAAATGGGTAAGAAAGCTGAAAGAGCAGCTGCTAAAGCTAAGAAGGCTAGAGTGATACTTGAGAGAATGTATGAATTAAGAGGTATTGCACCAGTTAAGTCTTCTTCTACTTCTTCCACTAAAGCTAAAGTTGTCCCTGAAACATCTGCGGATGTATTATCTATGGGGCTTTATATACCTGGTAGGAGGATGAAAATAATGTCTAAAAGAAGTCACACTACTCTAAGGCGATTTGTGAGATCAGATGGGACATACATGTCTAGGATTCATAAGTCTCTCAGAGGTAGTTCTTTGGATCTCAAAGCTGCTGATTCAACTTTTATTAAAGAAGGGTTTGTTGCTGTTTTTCCTGAAGGGTCTCATGATGTGTTGATTAATTGGACATTGACTGATGGGGAGTTGAATACTATTTATCGTCTGGATTATACTACTATGAAATTCAACTTCTTGAAGGAAATATTTCATCTGGTGGATAGGCAAGATTTAAATACTTTGTATGGTATTGTTACTAAGCATTATGATATTCATTCACCACTGGGTTCTGGTTTATTTTTGTTGGGTGATCTTCAAGTGTTGTTTGATTCTCAATCTCCAAATGGTAAAGGGTATCATATTTGGAAGAATTCACATCACTGGAAGGTTGAGACTAGGAGATTTTATCCTTTGCCTTGTGTGCATGTGGTGGAGACAAAGGGAGGGATTACTGTCTATATGTTTGCTGATAAGGTTTATCCCTTGCCTATAAGGCTGATGGAAAGAATGCTTAGATAGATGTTGGAAGTTCCTCCAGATCCGGTTGGTAATGATAAGTTGCTTGCTGAACAATGTGTTGGAATCATTAAGAATCAGCTTCTGCAACATAAAGCATCATCTTGATTATGGTATTGTGTATAGTTTGTAATATATTTGTTTTGTGTTATTTCTTTCTTAGTTAAAAAAAATGTTTGTATATTTTTGATTTGTCTAACTTTTATTGCAGGTTTGTTGTATACTATTGATGGTTTTTAACTCACCAGATGTGCCTTGTGTATATCAAAGAGTTGGCTAGTCCAAAGGGTACAGCTTTGGTAAAGACACATCAAATCTGTTGATAGCTGTAATGGTTTGCTCAAAATCATAGGGTTTGCAACCACCCATGCTTAATTGCTGAGGGTTGTATGGTCATCAATTCACCATGATTTATTCCTTTTTGGAATCTAAGAATTGACTAGCCCACATGTATATGGCTTGTGGTAAAGGTAGTGGAATACCATATTTGGTAATCAGTTCACCAATCCTAAGAATTGACTAGTCCTGAGCAAACGGCTATAGGTAAAGACATATCAAATCCGTTTAGATGGTTATCAGTGTACCATAGTTTTCGAACTGAAACATTTGGCTACTCCAGTAGTGATGGCTATTGGTAAAGAGACATCAAATCTATTATTTTCAATGATTCACCTCTCACAGGAGTTAACACACCTGGATGTGATGAGAATAGTCTGAAACTAAACTGGTTTGATGTACATTATGTCATTTATTGCTGCAAAGAACTAGAGCTTTAAAGATTTGTCATCATTGAGGTGTCATTGTTTTGTTTCTTTGTTGCTGATGTTTGTGAACAATCCTCTGAAGCGTTGAAGATCTATCAAGAAACTGGAACTTAACCTAGTCAAATTCCAGTTTAGGGGAGGATTGTTGGGAATTCTACTAAGTTAGAATTCTGCTGATGTTTCTGCCGAACGGATTCTGCTGAAGTTCAAGGTTTATGCTGAAGAACAGAATCTGCTGAAGTTATATATTACGTAGTTTGTTTCTGCGGAAATAGTTATTCCGTGTTTTCAATAGTTAGTTAGGATATGCATGAGCTTTATTAGGAAGTTATTGTGTATATCTTATTTAGTTTTATTATTATACGTTTCTTAGGAAACAAGTTAGGGTTCCTTGTCTATAAAAGGAACACAATAGTATGATGAATGTAACGAGTTGAAAAACAAAGTTTTAGTAATATAAAGATCCATAGAGGATCAACGTGTTCTTAGTTATTTGTGTTTGTTCTTATATTTGATTTCCGCTAAAGAATATAAGTCGTAGAGATTGTCTATTAGTTTGTTTGTGATTACATAAGCAATACTAACGATCTGCGAGTGCTCAAGATCTAACAAGGTCTAACGTTTCAACAAGGTGTTCTAAGTACATGTTTGAAATACAATGCTTGCAATTGCATCTTCTGTTTTCCGGATCCCACGGTTCCAAAAGTGTAGGGATCCGTCTAGCACAAACTTTAAGATCCGTCCATCTGCTAAGCAGAACCTTTACTAAAGGTATGCAATGATCTTGACAATGCATTATATTCCAAGGTTAGTTTAAAAGGGATTCTAGCACCAAGATATCAAATGTAAGATTTTTTATCGGATTACATTGATGAGTACAAGAGGATTGATCCTATTTTAAATACTACTAGGTTCCTGGAGTGTTTTTGCTAGATGGATCATCAAATGGTTGATGAGTCTTGGCGGATTCAGGAATGAAGAACGTCTTCATGAGGGAAATGTTCAGCGGTTCCATCATCTTGTTCACAAGTACGTACAACGGACTTTGATATTGAGGATGAAAATGCATGACATTATGATAGAGGCGTGTCAAGAACATTCCATAGGGAATGAGTTTATTCTTGGAGCCTTGAAGGTTTACAATTCGCCTTGCAAAGAAGTAGGCGAGATTATATGGTTGTTGTGTTAGCAAACAATACATTATGTGAGCACAACAAGCGGGAAGGATTTCTCGATTTCCCCTAAGGCTCCAAACATTTTCACGTAGGATGAGTGCAAGGGGCTTGTGCTCTTCTAGAATATCCAGTGTGTAGATGATGTTTGGATTGGAGTGATGGGGTTTGCATAATATGCGAATTAAGTCTTGCAGGGAAGGAATGTGAGAACAATACAGACTATTTTCTTCACGAAAGTTGAAGAGAGAATCAAGAGACCAATCTTCGGTGAAGGCACATTGTCCATGATTTGGAATTCAGAGAATTTGAGCAAATTGCCCAAGAGTCAAAACAAACTTTTGGTTTTTGATCCAAAACCAAAGGGATAGATAACGATCCTCGTTACGAACGAGTTCGACTTGACGGAAGAATTCCAATACACACCTTGGACATATTTTCTCGTTAATTTCGAGAAGACATTCTAGTCCTATGGCTCGGAAGGAGGTATTGATACCTTCTTCGGATTGTAGAGAGGTTTCTACAATATGTACTTCATGGAACTGACGGGTTTCGAGATTATTGAACCCACGGACATGATTGCCAGGTGTGTTGGGCTCAAGAGAGATGTTCGGAGTGTAGACGCTAGAGAGTTAAAAATCAAACTCATATACGTGTGACATAGTGAAACCTATAGAAAAGATGATTTAATAGAAAGTGATGTTTGTGGTCAACCTATGCTTATCTAACGTTTTTACTAGATTTTTATTAGCAATGGTTTTTAACAACAATGACACTTAAATCACTTATGGTTTTGACATTCTAGTGAAATATTACTTTTAGAGGAAAGTGGTTTTTAATTTGCATGAAAAACTGTTCTCCAGTAGGACGGTTCCCACGGTTCCCTTTGAAAAGGGATCCGGCTAGTACATTTGCCGGGATCCGTGGATCTGTAGTTACAGAAACAGATTTTATGATGCAAAACATAGGTTTTTAGATCTCATAGTTTTATACCAAGATAAGTGTTTTAGCCTGCATTTTTATTTTAGCATGCATACATGACTTCTAATGTATCACGAAAAAATAAAAGGAAATGATAAACACATTATGACAATAACCTAGATAAACTAGATTATTAGTAATATTTCATTTCAATACTAAGGATGATACAAAGGATTGGGTATATAACCCCAATGTAGATTAACAACAAAAAGTACATGTCTCCGTATGTGAACTTCATCATATGGAACACAAGTGCGATGAGTGTTAAGGCGATGAGCACGAGGGCGATGTAAACCATGTTGAAGATGATTCTTCTTGGTTTTGCTTGAGATGAAAATGGAGAGGAGGATGAAGTTTTGAGTGAGAGGAAATTTTTGAAATTGGAAGATTTGAAAAAGTGGAGATTTGATAGAGTGATTGACGGAGGGTTAATTTATGGGGAAGGAGCAATTTTTGAGATTTGTGTTTTGTTTTATTATTAGAAAGGTATGGTTTTTGGGTTTAAGTAAGACAAGACACAAGTTTTATAAACCATGATTTTTAGACGAAAGAGTGACACGTATGTGAGAAAAAAAAACTTCCTAATGAAGCTATATGTAAAACATGTGTATACACGAGAGCTACTCAAATAAATGCCTAAGTAATCACACTTATTTATTAAACTAATATCATTTAGAGATAAGTGGAAAGTCATACCTCAAATGCACTTAGGAATGTCTTTACAAATGACACAGCAAATGTCAGAAGACAATTCCAGCTCCTTTAGGCTTAAGATACCTTCTTAGGGAAGGTAATCTTTATTATCAAGCAAATCCTATGGCTTGATAGATGTGAGATTTGACTAATCAACATGAAAAAGAGGATTAGTGCAATTAAGTGAAAAAGAATGAATAAGAAAAATGTGGTTATCAAATCAACATCCAAACATATAGTTTTAAAAGACATGGTGTTTGTTTTAATGAAAAACTTTCTTTGTAGTTTTCAATTAACCATGGATCGTATCAAGTTTTTAAAGTACAGTATAATTTAAGAAACTTGGTAACGAAGCTCTGGTACCAATTTTGGAAAACTAGAAGGGGGGGGGGTTGAATAGTTTTGCCAATTAAAACTTCCTTTTAATCTATTTAGATCGACTTATGTCAATCTATTTGGATGTGTGTGTTGGATGTTGATAAACAAGCATATAAAGGTATGTAATGAAAAGATAAGAGTAAGAAGCACAAAACCACAACGCGAGTATTTATAGTGGTTCGGCTACAAGGACACCTTCCATGCCCTACTCCACTACCCGAGTAACCTACTCGAGAGTTCGTAATCACTACACCAATCTCCTTACGGCAGAGAAGACTTCACAACATCGCCTACCCTTTTTTCGGTGCTAGGCTAACCACCGGGTTCATTCACTCCAAGGTGAACCACACCTAACATAACGTCGCCTACCCTTTATACGGTGAAAGGCTAACCACCGAGTTCTTTCACTCCAAGGAGAACTAATCCTATCACAACGTCGCATACCCTTTATTAGGTAATAGGCTAAGCACCTAGTTCCATTACTATGGAGGAACTACTACCCATCACAACACAATACCTAATCTCAAGGAGATCCACTCCTTGTTACAACACCATGAAGGATATCACCATCCTTGGAAATAAACAAATACTTATATGTATAACGATGCACGTCATTGATTATACGACCTCGGCATTCTTCCCTAATGCCACTTGATTTGATTCCTAAGCATCCTTCACTTATGCCTTTGACATAACGCTTGGCACCTTTCACTAATGCCTTCGTCTTGACACCTTTAGCAATCTTCACTAATGCTTTTGACACGGACATTAAGCACCTTTCACTAATGCTTTCGTCTTGACTCTTTCGGCATCTTTCACTAATGCCTTTAACACAACATCTACCGTGGAAGAAAGAACTATCAACAAGAGAACCTCAGTTGTCTTGATGATGACGAAGCATGGCAACTCATGGACTTGAGCTTGCTCGACTTCAAGAAGTGGTGATCTCGCCTTTAAGAGGAACCTAGAGAATCACACAAAAACAAAAGACAAACTACATAGATCTCTTGGATATGAGGTTAGAGAGGTACACTACTTGGAGAAAGTATGTGTGAAAGTGGTGAACAACAATAAAGAAATGGCTCACTATTTATAGAGGAAAAATTCTACTGTTCCCCGGATCCAACGGATCCCTTCCACAAGGGATCCGTCTAGCGTAAATGTAACACCCCAACCCGACAAGGGTAGAAGTGTCACAGTCTGGTGTCATATCAGAACATACAAGTAAAATTTTCAAGCGGAAGTCTTTAAATAATATAGTACCAAGTCATAATAACTAAAGATTTACAAGGGAAATTACAAAATCCAAATGTTAAAATAAAATGAAATCTCAAAACTAAAGCCCGCCAAAACAAGTCCAAATAATAAGGTAACTAGGGTTAGTCCACTCAGATAATCCACCTCTCAGCCCAATCAAAGCCCATCTTCAAACCTAAAACCTGCCGCAGGAAAAGAAATGCGGCTGAGCTTAAAAAGCCCAGTGAACAGATATAACAAAGCGAAAGCTAAACAAAATCTGAAATGCAAAATGAAACAAAGGAACGGATAACAAAGTCGTAGCGAAATGAGAGTAATGAGTCAAAGAGGATCCTTCAGAACACAATTATACAGATATCCAAAACGAACAGATAACAAGGAGAGCGAAGCGAAGCAAAGCATCGATGACATATAAACAAGCACATACAAACCAGACATACAAGAACTGAAACATAAGCAAACATAGCAGGCGTAGCATCCACACAACATATATGGCATACAAACAATTCAGGAAATCAAAATACATACAAGCCAAACAGATATCTACAGAAAAGCGGAAACAATAAATAAATCAGTGAGCATGGCAATTCACACAGGTCAAAACTCTTAATTGAAGACATGATCAGTATCATAACGGTAATCAAACATGGCAGTCACAAGTAACAAGTAGGAATACAGTAAGAACACTATGATTAAATGAATTAAATACATAGTAGGGCAATTAAACCAGTTAACAAGCTAGACTTCACAAGTTGAACCATTTACCCAATCAAACCGTAGCATAAATATAAATGCAAACATGGCAGGTCAACAACAAGCAGATAAGGACACCACGGATAGTAATAGTCCACGAGATTAATTGAACGAGGTACAAAAGATAAACAGATCAACAATCGATTTCACACAAGCACGGTTACCAGACACATCAAAGGATCACATAACAGTAAGATAGCATACCATCAGATGACAACAGGTAATCTTATATCGCATACATCCATATCATACAGAGTAATCAGTAGTCATATAAACATGAATATTATAATCAATCCAATGACATATAATAACCCGGTACGTGAATGGAACCATAGTCTGAAGTAACGAAATTAAAGTGTGACAGATCAATGCAATGGAGTATCTCTATCTTGGTAAAAGTGAATCATATAAGGGTACTGAGTAATGAACAAGTAATACAGATTATGGTGCGTTGGGGAATACGGAAGGTATAATATAGGTATATCAAAAGTGTAAGGGTTATCAGAAATCTACCCGAGCCCAGAAACATATCATATCATATCATATCATAAGTAGCCATTGTGTTCGGAGGGGTGACCTCGGATTACCATACATAATATGAGGGGAGACCTCAATAACAAATGGAGTAGCTAGCTCCCAGAAATGTGAAGACGCGGATTGCACCCGACATCATTCACCAAACAAAGCTCCAATCAGATTAAATCCCTCGAAACAAATCAAATCTAGGATGCATCCATACGCCCCCCAAAACATATAATGGCCAAATCATATACATATAGTGAGCTCATAATCATATCAAAATGGGGACGGTGTGGAACATCACTCAACCACACTAAAGTCATGCCATTGGTGCATCAATGACACGGTCAGGTTACCTTCCTGACTAGGAAACAAATTTTGGCTCGGGTATCAAACTGAAGGGTCAAAGCATATTCATATCATATCATAAAGGTTCATATCAAAATTCATATCAAAGTTTCATATCAGATGGTTCATATCATAAGGTTCATAATCAGAAGCTCATAGTCATAACAAACGAATATCATAGCGAACGGAATCATATCAAAGGATCATAGCATAAGGAAATCATAGCAAAGGAATATCATAAGTAAAGTAAAGTCGAGGATTGAAAAGTCAGGAGAAATCCCTACTGAAAAGGGATAGAATATCTGTACCTCAAACCGTAAAGCAAATCGCCCGAAATACACAAGGGAAACAAAAGCTACTCCTTCCTCCGCGAATCTACACGAATAATGGTCGCTTAATATTTAGGAAGCTATTACATAGTTTTAGGGTTCATTGTTCTTTCAAAATTACAAAACGGTTTACTCATTAATCCCGCGATTCTCTCAAAGTTACCCCATGAGACCATGTTTTAGTATATGTTTACTTGAAATATCATATTATTGTAACCTTTACATGCATTCCATACTAGTATTCCACCCACACATGCAAATCACAACTCGTATGACACCACTAAAAACGAGACATCTACTGCGCATGCAAATGACACAATTGTTAAAGAAGATTAGCCGTTTTAACGTCCATATCACTAGGCTACATGTACGAACTCGTGAACTTGAAATCATTCCCCAACAGCCCTTGGTTAGACCAACATTTCTTCACACATAACTCACTCATTAACATGAAACCGCGACCAAATCACGCACCCTATTCTGGACAGAAACAACACCACACATCGACCCACTTATACCGAGACTTGATAGCCCAAAATATTCAGATTATAACTTGTTTTAAAAGACCGTACAAGATTATTATAGGCCACAAATGCGTCATGCTCGACGATAACATAAATGTGACATAAGCAGGTTTTAACAAGACCCTTGGTGTTTACGTGATACAAGAATTAAACAACCATGAATATGTCGTGTGATCATAGGTTAAAACAGATTTAATGACAAACTATTATGTCCATTTCCATTCGGTACAGCAAGAGTAGTAGTACCATGAACCATGTGACAAAAATTAACATTTCATGTTTCACATGCATGATCAGTGAGGTTAATTCAGTTTTATGTGTGTCTAGATAGGTGGCCATTTCCCATTCGCTATACATATTATTTACTATATGATCTTGGGTATTCACCTTTATTATATCATGTGGTAAGTTATGATTTAAGGTATTACTGTGGTATCATTTTATGTGACGTTTTGGTAGTAGACCAACATGCATTCAAATGGACGTAATACACGGTTTATAAACGTAAAAAGAAAAGGAGCATTGAAAGGGATTCGTGGTACAAACCCAAGTAAGCGTGCAAAAGTGAAGAAACGAGCCAGGAGGATCAAGAATCCCACGACCAGGCCAAACCAAAACAGCCACTCTCCGATCCCGAATCAAAGACCCACGTCTACAGCCTCTTCAACATACCTTTCGAATCTCCATTGAGCTTGCTTGTGATCGAATGGATGAGGGAAGCAAAAGTCTTGCCGTCACTTATTCTTTTTTTTTCTTTCTAGGGTTTTATGTGTGATTGAAATGAAAAAGGTAGGTTAAATAAATGAGGTTAAGATGTAACGTGGGGGAGGGTAAATTGGCCGATCCTAGTGGAGAAAATCAAGGAGATTTGACTTTTCAAAAATTACCATGTAGATGGGCTTGATTTAAGTTACATTTGTCTTGAACTTTGCATAATTCGCCCCATGCATTTATAGACGTGATGTATATATATATTTGGGACATAATGGTGTCGGTTTTATTATCTTGTACAAGTTAGATCACTTACGAGTTAGGTTAGAATTGTATTTAATTGGCTTGACGTATTTTACGTGTTTTATAAATATTAAGTTTGAGGGCAAAATAGTCTTTTAACACGCTTACGATTTTTAGGGTTTTACAACTCTTCCCCTCTAAAATAAAAATTTTCGTCCTCGAAAATTGCAGTCGCAAGGGTACACAGAGACGTACGAGTTCAAGGCAGACGTAGCAATCCATAGTTTTCGCACAGATCAAAACGATATCGGTTCCAGAGCGGACAAATCTTATACGTAACAGATGTCGGTGAGAGTCTCGTAAAGAGGTACAGAATCCTAAACGAACATGAGGAGTGACAAATAACGGATATAAGTCTTAGTCCATTCACGTACCAAACCAAGGCATTTCCCAAGAAGTCGTATGATTTCAATAAGTTCGAATTATATGATCTCGGTATTATCACGTTGATCAGGCGTCATAATACTTGCATCACATAATAAGTTCTTATTGTCATCATATTCTGTCCCGGGTCATGACAATCCACATAACCAATATCACATCAAAATAGATAACATACAGATAGCAAGTAACATACCAAAACAGATCAGATCCTCATACATACAGCATATAACACATCATATAACACATCAAACCAACTTACCATACCACAAAAGAAGAAGGTCACCAACTTGCTCGAAACGGTTCCTCATGACTCATTACTGACGATCCAAAATAAAGTTGAGATGTCACCAAAATGCTAAACCATAAAAATTCCCGATTCCAACCGAGTTCTGAACGAATCAAAGAAAAGTGATACCGATCAAAATCACATAGCAAAATATCAAACTGCCTCAAAAGGCGTGACAAACAAATCAGAGTAACACAAGTCGCGCCCAATCATATGAAGTAGATGAACCTTCTCAGTCACCAGTTGAATCTTGTCTCCGTCTTTGCGCCTTTGGTTGATCCGTCCAGCTCCATCCAGCAGCATCCTGATGTCTCCAGTAGCATGGCAGTCGGTTGGGGCTTCTGCTTCATGAACCTCTCCAGCTCAGGGACTGTTGCAGCAACACAGGGTCGGCACCATCATCTTTGGCTCTAAGAGAGATCTCCATCCAAACGACCGATAAACAAATGCGCGAAGATAAAACAAACAAAACCAAATGCGAAAAGAAGAAAGTCAAATCAGCGAAGACAAAAGAATATCAAGGTCAAATCTGAACAACAATCAAAAAGAATCGGAAGAGATTAGAACAGACGGAAGCCTAATGTCTACCCAATCCTCACTGGTCAATCCTAAGGTCAACAAGACGAAACCTGTCTCTGATACCATAATTGTAACACCCCAACCCGACAAGGGTAGAAGTGTCACAGTCTGGTGTCATATCAGAACATACAAGTAAAATTTTCAAGCGGAAGTCTTTAAATAATATAGTACCAAGTCATAATAACCAAAGATTTACAAGGGAAATTACAAAATCCAAATGTTAAAATAAAATGAAATCTCAAAACAAAAGCCCGCCAAAACAAGTCCAAATAATAAGGTAACTAGGGTTAGTCCACTCAGATAATCCACCTCTCAGCCCAATCAAAGCCCATCTTCAAACCTAAAACCTGCCGCAGGAAAAGAAATGCGGCTGAGCTTAAAAAGCCCAGTGAACAGATATAACAAAGCGAAAGCTAAACAAAATCTGAAATGCAAAATGAAACAAAGGAACGGATAACAAAGTCGTAGCGAAATGAGAGTAATGAGTCAAAGAGGATCCTGCAGAACACAATTATACAGATATCCAAAACGAACAGATAACAAGGAGAGCGAAGCGAAGCAAAGCATCGATGACATATAAACAAGCACATACAAACCAGACATACAAGAACTGAAACATAAGCAAACATAGCAGGCGTAGCATCCACACAACATATATGGCATACAAACAATTCAGGAAATCAAAATACATACAAGCCAAACAGATATCTACAGAAAAGCGGAAACAATAAATAAATCAGTGAGCATGGCAATTCACACAGGTCAAAACTCTTAATTGAAGACATGATCAGTATCATAACGGTAATCAAACATGGCAGTCACAAGTAACAAGTAGGAATACAGTAAGAACACTATGATTAAATGAATTAAATACATAGTAGGGCAATTAAACCAGTTAACAAGCTAGACTTCACAAGTTGAACCATTTACCCAATCAAACCGTAGCATAAATATAAATGCAAACATGGCAGGTCAACAACAAGCAGATAAGGACACCACGGATAGTAATAGTCCACGAGATTAATTGAACGAGGTACAAAAGATAAACAGATCAACAATCGATTTCACACAAGCACGGTTACCAGACACATCAAAGGATCACATAACAGTAAGATAGCATACCATCAGATGACAACAGGTAATCTTATATCGCATACATCCATATCATACAGAGTAATCAGTAGTCATATAAACATGAATATCATAATCAATCCAATGACATATAATAACCCGGTACGTGAATGGAACCATAGTCTGAAGTAACGAAATTAAAGTGTGACAGATCAATGCAATGGAGTATCTATATCTTGGTAAAAGTGAATCATATAAGGGTACTGAGTAATGAACAAGTAATACAGATTATGGTGCGTTTGGGAATACGGAAGGTATAATATAGGTATATCAAAAGTGTAAGGGTTATCAGAAATCTACCTGAGCCCAGAAACATATCATATCATATCATATCATAAGTAGCCATTGTGTTCGGAGGGGTGACCTCGGATTACCATACATAATATGAGGGGAGACCTCAATAACAAATGGAGTAGCTAGCTCCCAGAAATGTGAAGACGCGGATTGCACCCGACATCATTCACCAAACAAAGCTCCAATC
Source organism: Chrysanthemum seticuspe (assembly GCA_019973895.1). Taxonomy (NCBI): domain Eukaryota; kingdom Viridiplantae; phylum Streptophyta; class Magnoliopsida; order Asterales; family Asteraceae; genus Chrysanthemum; species Chrysanthemum seticuspe. The sequence continues at coordinate 169,167,252 of BPTQ01000005.1, read as the reverse complement.
AGATTAAATCCCTCGAAACAAATCAAATCTAGGATGCGTCCATACGCCCCCCAAAACATATAATGGCCAAATCATATACATATAGTGATCTCATAATCATATCAAAATGGGGACGGTGTGGAACATCACTCAACCACACTAAAGTCATGCCATTGGTGCATCAATGACATGGTCAGGTTACCTTCCTGACTAGGAAACAAATTTTGGCTCGGGTATCAAACTGAAGGGTCAAAGCATATTCATATCATATCATAAAGGTTCATATCAAAATTCATATCAAAGTTTCATATCAGATGGTTCATATCATAAGGTTCATAATCAGAAGCTCATAGTCATAACAAACGAATATCATAGCGAACGAAATCATATCAAAGGATCATAGCATAAGGAAATCATAGCAAAGGAATATCATAAGTAAAGTAAAGTCGAGGATTGAAAAGTCAAGAGAAATCCCTACTGAAAAGGGATAGAATATCTGTACCTCAAACCGTAAAGCAAATCGCCCGAAATACACAAGGGAAACAAAAGCTACTCCTTCCTCCGCGAATCTACACGAATAATGGTCGCTTAATATTTAGGAAGCTATTACATAGTTTTAGGGTTCATTGTTCTTTCAAAATTACAAAACGGTTTACTCATTAATCCCGCGATTCTCTCAAAGTTACCCCATGAGACCATGTTTTAGTATATGTTTACTTGAAATATCATATTATTGTAACCTTTACATGCATTCCATACTAGTATTCCACCCACACATGCAAATCACAACTCGTACGACACCACTAAAAACGAGACATCTACTGCTCATGCAAATGACACAATTGTTAAAGAAGATTAGCCGTTTTAACGTCCATATCACTAGGCTACATGTACGAACTCGTGAACTTGAAATCATTCCCCAACAGCCCTTGGTTAGACCAACATTTCTTCACACATAACTCACTCATTAACATGAAACCGCGACCAAATCACGCACCCTATTCTGGACAGAAACAACACCACACATCGACCCACTTATACCGAGACTTGATAGCCCAAAATATTCAGATTATAACTTGTTTTAAAAGACCGTACAAGATTATTATAGGCCACAAATGCGTCATGCTCGACGATAACATAAATGTGACATAAGCAGGTTTTAACAAGACCCTTGGTGTTTACGTGATACAAGAATTAAACAACCATGAATATGTCGTGTTATCATAGGTTAAAACAGATTTAATGACAAACTATGTTGGAATCACTCCTAAACAGTATTTCAAGTATTTATATTTCATATGTAATAGGTAGCTTTATTATGGCCTTTATGTTTGTTTAAGGTCAAGCTTATGTAGAAGGCCCATAAGCTTGATCCAAGCCCAATAAGGAATAGGGAAGGAGAGGGAGTGTTGCCCTAGCTCCTTGCCTATATAAACTCTTGTAAACCCTCATTTGAGGGTTGGTTGTTCAAGTTATTCTTTCACTCATACATTACGCCTAACCGTTTCATACTATTGTGTGTGTGTGTGCTTGTTTACTTGTTCAATCGCCTTATCTCTTCTCTTATAAGCTTGTGTTGTAAAACTAGTGACCTAACAGTGGTATCAATCGCCAAATAGTTGGGTGAATCGTTGTGTTTGAAGTAGGTTTTGGTCCTACGCGTAACACCGGTTCCTAAACTTGGTCACGCTTAAAAACTGATTTTTTACACTTTTGAATCCAAGATTCTTGTACTTTCAACGTTATTAGGTGTTAAACTATTGGTTTTTGGCAAAAAGTTTGGAACTTTACGTGTTTTTCCTTGTTTTTAAGCTTGTTTTTGTACGAAAGTGTTATCCTACGCGTAACTGTTTTAGGTGCTTTGGATCATCAAGTTTCACACTTTTGTGTTATTTTGGTGTTATTGAAGCTATCTCATCACACAAAAACTGGTTTAGAAACATCTTTGGACAAAATCATTCTTACGAGTAGGATTACGCGTATCAAAACCCTAGTTATACGAGTAGTTCTACGCGTAACTTTGTTCTTGGCTTGATCTTCATTTTCCTGGTTTATTCCGTGTTTTCTTACTTGGATAAGTCTGAAAATACGTCGACTTTGGATATCTTTTGCACTGTGAAGTGTAAAAGATCACTTGGGATAAAACCCTAATCTTACGCTTAAGCATAAAGCTTACGCGTAGAAAATCTTACGCTTAAGATTCATCTTACGCGTAGACCTAGTCCTACGCATAAGGTAATCCTACGCCTAACTTTCTACGCCTAACTTACTGTTTACGCATAATTTTAGTAGTTTTTCCTGCTTACGCGTAAGCTAAATCCTACGCGTAACTATTCTTGTTACGCGTAACTTTTGGTGTTTTTACGCATAAGTGCTACTTGGTTCTTGTCTTTTCTACGCCTAAGGACACTTCATCAACAAAGGTTCATTCGACTACAAAGATCCATATTTACCACACAAGTTTATCATCATGTCTCAACCACCATACTCTAACTATTTCCCTCACACTTATAATCATCAACAACAACAACAATTAACTCCACAACATCAACAATGGAATCAACAACAAGCTATTTATCAACAACAATTTAATCAGCAACATACTCCACAACTTGGTGCAATTCCACAACCACAAATGGTTCAACCACAATCAAACCTTCAAGTTCAACCCTACACTACCAATTTCAATCAACATCCATCACGAACCACTATGAAGGAACCCACTTGGTTTGCTAAGATGTGTGAAGCTTTAAGCAGCCAACAATCAATTCATGAAGCTGGATCACTTGATAGACCTCCAATGCTCACTCCAGGAAACTACGATCAATGGGTGATAAGGTTCTTTAGGTTATGTGATCTAAAGAAGCCACATGGAAAGTTCTTAAAGAAGGTTATCTTGGAAGGTCCATTTGAGATGCCTACTGTCATTGTACCCGGAGATCCAACTGCTGTTCCACCAAGAGATGAACAAACCAACATTGCTACTGTTGCAGATTTAAATCCTACAGAACTTCTACACTATGAAGCTGATGAACTTGCAATGGAATACATCCTCTTAGGATTACCAAACCCAATTCTTCGTAGTGTTGATGCTCAAAAGACTGCACAAAAAATGTGGGATCACATTCGTCTTCTTATGGAAGGATCTGTACTCAATCAGGAGGATTTGGAATCCAAAATTTACTTGGCTTATGAACACTTCATGATTGAACCTGGAGAGACACTAGAGTCCTATCATCATCGTTTTTCAGATATCATCAATGATTTGGATAAACACAACATCATCATGCCAAGAATTGCAGTGAATACTAAGTTCCTGAGTAGTCTTGGTCCAGAATCGGAGAAGTATGTCATTTTTCTCCAACAAGCGAAGAATATGCATCATTCTACTTATGGATTGTTGTACGATTACTTGAAGCCTCATGAAAAGGAAGTTGATCGGGAAAGGATTTTCCGTGCTCAAATTGCTAAACAGTCACAACCGGACAATCAACAACTTGCCTTATATGCTCAACAGAATTATCCCTCTCAACCAGCAACTCAACCAACTGCTTCAAACACACCTTCACAGTCACAACCTCAACAAAATCAATTGGTTCCATACAGCAACAATGCTCAAGCATATGTCAGTGAAGCAACTGAGGAAACAGATCCGTTCGAAGCATTGCAACAAGGATTTGTGATGATTGCTAACGCTTTTGGTCGTTACACCAACAAATCCAACAATCGTATTCGTTCCTCATCGAACACACGGACTCAAGCTGTTGTGAACAATGGACGTGTTGAAGTTCAGAATCGTGATTATGGTCGTCAGATGGGTGGTGGTCAAGGGTTTAATGCTGTGGGTAGGAATAACAACAGAGCTCAAGTGGTGGAACAGGGAAATGCTCAGAATCGGTTAAATGGTCTTAGATGCTACAACTGCAATGAGAAGGGACACCTGGCTAATGCATGCCCAAAGCCAAGGACTAGGGGCAGTGCTTATTTCAAAGAGGCCTTACTTCTGGCTCTTAAGGATGAAGCTGGTGGATCTCTTACAGACAAAGAACAGAGCTTTATGGCAGATGCAGACTCAGATGATGATATGGAGGACTTGCAGGCTAATGCAGCTGTTATGTTGATGGCTAATATGCATGAGCTGCACATGAGTGATACAGGCCCAGTGTATGACACTGATGGCTTGTCTCAGGTACCCGAACAAACCATCATCATATCTGAACTAATATCTCCACCAATATCTGAATCCGGCACGGATCAGACTGTTCAAAATGAGTCTTCTACATCTTCTTCTGATGATTTTCAAGTTAACCCTGTAGTTACATTTGACGATCAAGATGACCTTATGGTCTCCTTTGATAATCAAATTGACTCCGTGGTCGTACTTGAGGATCTAAAGAATGATCATGTTGAGACTCACGTTGAACAAGATGATCTGTTGCCTCATCCGGATTTTGCTCGGTTAATTCAAGACCATAAAATCAAAATGGAGGAATGCTATGCATTAAATCAATCCTTAAAAAGTAAAAATGCACTGTTAACCAAGGATTTTGAATGTTTACAAATGCAACTCAACTTTTTCAAAACTCAAGAAAACCGTGAAAAAGGTTTTGAAGCCGCTTTTGCAAAATCTCATCAAAACGAAAAATATTTAGAGAGACAGATGCGTGATCTAGCCGCCTCGAAGAATGCTTTGTTGTCCGAATTAGAACAACTGAAACATGAACATAAAAAGCAACTTAACGCTCTTACCTTGGAAAATCAAAAAGCTAAGGCTGAGTTGTTAAATTGTCAAAAACAGTTCTCCGCATACAAAAAGCATTCAACGAATCGGGTAGATGACCTTCTTGCAGAAATTCTCGGTTTGCAAAACAAAATTAAAGAGTTTAAAACGGTTGTTTACAAACATGGTGAATCAGTAACAGCTATAGAAAAGTTTACCTTAAAACCAAATCCAAATGGATATGGAAAAAATCTAGCTGATTACAAACCAAAGCTTTCACTAAAAACATTCAAACCAACTCCTAACGTTTCCAGTGCAGAATACAAAATTGATAATACTGTCATGAGTGTTGTTGAATACCTTCGTCAAGAGGAATTAGATGCAGAAGACGAGAGTCGATCTAAATTAAAAACTGTTGTTTACAACAAACCTTTTAATTATAAAAACGCGGTCACTTTCGTCACACCAACGGATTCTTCTACCACACCAAGGGTTATCATCAAAACACCTGAGTCTTCTATTGTTAATCCCAAAACAGTCTTTGCACAAACTTATTGTCCTTTACCTTCCATTAGCGAAGTAAACTCACAACCTGAAAATCGAAAAATTCTTCGATATTTTGACATTTTCATGGCTGACCTCAAAATTTTACAACATGAGATAGAATATCGATCTGAAATCAAAGTTGAACATTTTCAATCGCCTCTGGCGCGAGAACAAAGAGACATTTTTCAGAAAAATCTTTTACCTAATGTTAAAAACTTGAAAAGTTGTGCAATTGCCTGGGAAAAGGATTTTCATAAGGAACTTGGGGTAATGAAAAACGTTTTCGAGAAAACAGAAACATCTATTACTAACACAAAACGCAAAAAGAAACTGTTGAGAAAAGATGTTGATCGACTCTTGGAAGATGTTATCTGTGCTGATATCCATAATGTTGTGCTATTATATTCGTTGCCATATGCATCTGATCATATCTCTGCTGATATTGTTGAAACTGTTGAGCACACCGATAATGTGCTTCAGATCGAGTCTTTAAAAGCTGAAAATAAACGATTACACACGGAAATTTACAATGCAAAACGTCGTCTTCATTGGTGTGAAAAAGATATTCACAACCATCAACTTAGTTTTCAAAATAAAATCGCTCAATTGAGTGCAAAGTCTTCTGATCCTAAAATTGAGCAACTGGATGATCAAAACGTGTCTTTGAAAAGTCAAATCTCAAAATATGAACAAGAACTTTTAAAAGTTAAACAGGAATATGGTGTCATATTTGATTTACTCAAAAAGACTCGAGATGAAGCATCTACTGAACTTGATCACTATCTTGCTCACACTAGTGAAGTCATGAATTTTGCTTGTAATATTCGTTCTGAAAATCAAGATCTGATTCACACCATCTCTAAGTTACGGGAAATGTTAGGAAAGTATGAACAACTCCCGCCTACTGTGATTAAGAGATTAGCACCAGTTACACTTAGTAATCGTGAACCTAGAATTCCCACTGCCAAATCACAAGTTGCTAATGTGTTTCCCTCTACTGAAACAGGAATAGTTGCATCTTTTCCAAACGTCCGCACTTCACATCCTAGGAGCACTCAATCGAAGAATAGGAAGTTGCGACCTAAGAAAAGATCAATAAGGAATGCTAAAGTAGAAGAACACCCTAGGACTCTGAATAAAAATCATGTTGCTTCCACTATAGATGTTACGTCTGGCAAATGTAATAGAAATAGTGATGTAACGAATGCTAAACCGTTAAGTACCTTTGATATTCAGTCTGATGCACCTTGTGATATTTGTCAAAAGAGTATGAATTCTGATTGTCATGACAAATGTGTTGCTAAAGCTATAATCTCTAGATTACGGAATCCTAAGAATCGGAATACCTCTAGGCCCACTAATCATTCTAAGTCTGTGCTTGGTAAACCACCTTCTTTAGATTCTAAGGCAACCATTGCTATCACAGTAGCTCCCGCTTCACCTCCTAAGAATGTAGTACCACCTAGTGCTTTCACTAAGACTAAAGCAAAGAGTAGTTATAGATGGCAGAAATGGATATATAACACACTAGGATTTAAGTGGATGCCTAAAATTCTCAATGTGTGTATACCTGCTTCGGAACCCTCTAACATTTCGGGTTCCACATCTACTTCTATTCCATCTGTGTCGTCTGTGTGTAATGCAGGTGATACAGATCATTCTCTGGATTGTTGATAGCGGATGTTCCCGACACATGACAGGCAACCTTAAACTGTTATCAAACTTTATTGCAAAGTTCATTGGCACTGTCAGATTCGGGAACGATCACTTCGCAGCCATCATGGGCTACGGAGATTATGTTAATGGGAACATCGAAATCAGCAGGGTTTACTATGTGGAAGGCCTCGGTCACAATCTGTTATCAGTAGGTCAATTTTGTGATGGAGATTTGGAGGTTGCTTTCAGGGAGAAAACTTGTTTCATTCGTGATCTACAAGGAAACGATCTTATGTCTGGCTCGCGTAATTCTAGTCTCTACACTATCTCTATGCAAGACATGGTTGCTTCATCTCCCATCTGCTTACTTTCTAAGGCAACATCTACAAAATCCTGGCTATGGCACCGTCGTCTCTCACACCTAAACTTTCAAACCATCACCAACCTTGCTCGACACAAACTAGTTGAAGGACTCCCACGATTCCGGTATTCAAAAGATCACCTTTGCTCAGCCTGTGAACAAGGGAAAAGCACTCGTGCTCATTTTCCTTCAAAGGTGGAACACATCTCTCAGCATGTGCTTCATCTTCTTCACATGGATTTGTGTCGCCCGATGCGTGTGCAAACGATCAACGGCAAACGCTACATCTTAGTAATTGTTGATGACTACTCACGATGGACTTGGGTCTACTTCCTTCGTAGCAAAGACCAAGCTCCACAAATGATCATCACCTTTCTCACAAAAATACAGGTTCAGCTCCGAAACACCGTCCGAATAATCAGAACAGACAAAGGAACTGAATTTGTTAACAAAACCCTTCGTGAATTTTATGAGAAAGTGGGAATTCAGCATCAAACATCTATTGCACGTACACCTGAACAAAACGGAGTTGTTGAAAGACGAAACCGAACGTTAGTGGAAGCTGCAAGAACCATGTTAATCAATGCTAAACTTCCAGATTACTTATGGGCAGAAGCTGTATCTACTGCATGCTATACTCAAAACCGTTCTATGATCACTAAACGCCACAACAAAACACCTTTCGAGCTTGTCCACAACTATAAACCGAACCTCAAACACTTTCATGTATTTGGATCCCTTTGTTATCCGAATAATGATCGTGATGATTTTGGAAAGCTCAAAGCCAAAGCTGATATTGGAGTCTTTATTGGATACTGTGACAATTCTAAAGGTTTCCGAATCTGGAATCGTCGAACTAAGGAGGTAATGGAAACGATTCATGCTCATTTCGATGAACTCACGGAAATGGCTTCTGAGTATAACAGCTTAGAACCCGGTCACAACCGTTTAAACTTCCCTCAACCCCCATCATCAGCTGAAGAAAGCCCTCAGCTAACTCGTCAACAAATGGAAAGGTTATTTGCTCCTCTGTTCTGTGATGATATTGATGAACGTGCTCCTGGTGTATCCGCTGTCTCCGCTGCACAACCTGATCATATTCCTATACCTGATACACCTGCTACAACAACTACTGTTGAAGATGCACCTACACCAATTGACTCCAACACAACAGTTGAACACACCGCTTCCAACAATGATGAACCAGCTGATGATATTCTGAATGAAGTACCCCCACCTGCAGATTTTGATCCAAATGCGTTCTTCAACCCGTTTGCCAATGAGACTGCTGCACCAGATGTCGTGGAATCTTCAACAAACCATTTGAATCCTGAGAATCTGCACAATGTATACCAACATCAACCCTCTACACATAGATGGACTAAAGACCATCCTCTGGCTAATATTATTGGCAACCCGAATCAACCAGTCGTTACGAGACAACGTCTTCACTCAGATGGTGAACACTGCATTTATGCACTCACTGTCTGCCAATCTGAACCTAAAAACATTAAAGACGCAATGACAAAAGACAACTGGATTGAATCCATGCAAGAAGAACTCAACCAATTCAAACGTCTTGAAGTATGGGAACTGGTTGAAAGACCAACAGGAGTCTACGTCATTGGTCTAAAATGGATTTGGAAAAACAAATTGGATGCTGAAGGGAACGTCATCCGAAACAAGTCACGTCTAGTTGCTAAGGGTTATCGTCAGGAAGAAGGAATAGACTTTGAAGAATCTTTTGCTCCGGTGGCTCGTCTTGAGGCTGTTCGGATATTTCTCGCGTTCGCGGCTCATATGAACATGACGGTCTATCAGATGGATGTCAAAACGGCGTTTCTCAATGGGCAACTTAAAGAAACGGTCTATGTCAGCCAACCAGATGGATTCGTTGATCCTGAGTTCCCGAACCATGTCTACAAACTGAACAAAGCTCTTTATGGTCTCAAACAAGCCCCTCGGGCATGGTACGATAAGCTATCATCTTTCCTCATTGCCAATAATTTCACCAAAGGCTCGGTTGACCCAACTCTTTTTATACAATATCACGGGGCACACATCTTAATTGTTCAAATTTACGTGGATGACATCATTTTTGGGTCAACACACAAAAAGTTTTCAATCGCTTTTGCAAAACTAATGAAGAAAAATTTTGAAATGTCCATGATGGGTGAACTTACATTCTTTCTAGGATTGCAAGTTCATCAATTACCCCGTGGTATTTTCTTGAGTCAGTCCTAATATGCCCTTGAATTGTTAAACAAATTTGGAATGACAACCTGTGATACTTATTCCACACCAATGGCTCATACCAAGAAGTTAGATGCTGATTTACATGGGAAAGTGGTTGACCCTACCAAATACCGAAGTATTATAGGGTCTCTCATGTATCTAACAGCTAGCAGACCTGATATTGTCTTTGCCGTTTATCTATGCTCCCGTTATCAGTCGCGACCAACTGAAACCCACCTCTCTGAGGCTAAAAGAATCCCACGATACATCAAGGGAACCATTAATTTGGGGATCTGGTATCCGAAGGATTCTGGTTTTGAACTAATCGCTTTTTCAGACGCTGACCACGCAGGATGCTTAGACTCAAGGAAAAGTACTTCAGGAGCTCTACAATTTCTCGGTGATAAACTGGTGTCTTGGCAATCAAAGAAGCAGGATTGTACATCGCTGTCATCAACTGAAGCAGAATATGTAGCCATGTCCGCGTGTTGTGCTCAAGCCATTTGGATGAGAACACAACTCAAAGACTATGGTTACGTATTTGACAGAATCCCGATGTACTGCGACAATCGGAGTGCCATTGCAATCTCGTGCAACTCAGTTCAGCACTCGAATTCAAAGCACATCGATCTACGCTATCATTTCATCAAGGACCACGTGGAACAGGGTACCGTTGAATTATACTTTGTGGGTACTGAATACCAATTGGCAGATCTGCTCACCAAAGCCTTGCCTCCTGCTAGGTTTAATGAGTTGGTCCACCGAATTGGTATGAGGTGTTTGACTCAAGAGGAACTGGATGACCTCTTAAAACAGTCTTAAAAACCTGTCGAACACCAAAACATCTTTTGTAAATAAATTTTCAAAAACAAAATACAAAAATATAAAATCCGTTAAAACAACAAAAATATTCTCCTAATCTATCTTTCTTTCAACATGGCAAGTACATTTCTTCCGTCAACACTTTAATCTTTCAAAATTCAGTATTTTTCCGATCAAGTGTTGAGGGGGAGAAAATAATCCATCAACTGTTTCAAAACATCTGTGTACTTGCATGTTACCACATCTCGGTTGATTCTGTTACAAATGGTGGTGTATTTTCTGGTTCAAAGACACTCCTCGGACCTAAATAAATAACCTTTCATTATTTTCTCAAGTCGAGGGGGAGTGTCGTCAAATTTCTTTCCAAAAATATTCATTTGGTAACAAATAATGGAAGTTAAAATGCTTTGGATGAAAATGGAAAAGGTGGAGGGACCAAAACTGTCAAAATGGTAAAGTCTATTTTAATAAAACTCTCCACCTAACTCTTATCCATCACATTTAATACACCAAACCTAACAAGATCCTACGCATAGAATTCGTTCATCATATCCGTGAATTTGATCATCATTCTGTAAGTAGATTAACGTTTCTAACGTGTTTTCAAACATGGGTCTTGAATTTTAAATGAATCCAACGGTCAAATCTATGGATATGAGTGATCTTGTGTTCTTCGCTTATGCGTAAGAACAGTTGATCATGTGTTTGGTGTTTGTGGCTTAAATGTTAATGTCAAAATGCTTTAAAAACATCCTTGATATGTTTTCTATCACCAAAACAAACCCAGAAACACTATTTGATGAATATTGCGAATTAGGGTTTATGTGTCAAATTGGGCATTTTTGAATGTGATGTGTCTTGGTTAAAAAGATTGTTGTTTTATGCTCTTGAGTTGTTAAATTGATGATTTCCAAAGTCTATAGCCACCTAGAAACACGAATTGATCATCAATTCGAAACTAGGGTTTAAAGCTCATAAACTTTAGGTATTTTTGATTCTCAACAAATTAAGTGTTACAACTTGGCTTACATACTCACAACATATCTTTGAACTACCAGAAAACGTTTAGTGCATAATCTATGGCTAGAATCCATACGCGTAGATTTAGGGTTTAGACTACGCGTATGCAATTCTACGCATAACTGTGTAACATATGTTATTGCCATGATCTGTTGTTAAAATGTATCTATGTGTTAATGTTGATGATTTAATGGATTTATTTCAGGCCTTTGCTACACGTAATATTCAGAATCAAGGTGGTTACTAATCTACGCATAAGGATCACCTTACGCGTAGCTTGTTATGCGTAAGACTTGTCTTACGCGTAGCTTCTACGTATAAGGTTCTACAATGGACTACGCGTATCCTGTGAAGGATATGCGTAAACAGTGACCTCTACGCATAAGGTCAACTCTTACGAGTAGCCTTACGCGTAAGGTTAATATATGCCTACGCATAAGCTCTACGCATAAGGTCTCCTTTTCCTACGCGTAACATTTCTTACGCGTAAGATAGGATTCTACGCGTAAGTCTACGCCTAAGCATATATCATACCTGTCTACGCATAACTTTGCCAAAACTACGCTTAACCCTAGATTAACCTTCATGATGATTTGTTACGTGTACAAACTTGTAAATAAACTAATCATATCATTACGAATCCAAAAATTGTCACTAATAAACTTAAATCGTCTGATATGTTGTGAACAATAAGTGATAAAATAAACTTTAAAACTTAAAGTTAACTAACTCACGAAACATTTCACGACATCATTGAACTATTGAACATACAAGTGACTTAGGACTCGTAACAATCATTGACACTGTACATTCAATAACTAGACAATAAGACCTTCTGTTGACTAACATTATGTCTTTCGATATGTTGGTTCTTTTGGCTAATGTTATTTCAGATCACGACATGGCTGAACAAATGAATGTGGATGCACCTGAAGTTCTCTCCATTGCTGATATCTATCCTCATGGCTATCCAATGAAGATAGGAAAGAACAATCTCCGTGTTGACTTTGACACCCTCACTTGCTCTGAATCTTCGTGTTTAATTGCTATTGACATTCTGAGGACTCATCCGTATCAGAACATGCTTACTCACTCTGCAACTGTCCCTGAGATCTACATCCAACAGTTCTGGAACACTATGGAAAGGGTCAAAGGACAAACTGCTGTGACGGTGACTCTGAATCACAAACAAGTCATCATTACACCTGCAGACTTAAGGGCTGTTCTCCTAATTCCTGAAGTCGATCCAACCAAACTATATGCCTCACCTGCTGAAGAGCTCACTCTCCAATTCTTAATCGATATCGGTTATGACGAGGCTACAGGAGTAATCAACAAGCACTCTCACGTAGAGCTTAAGAGTATTCCTCAACCATGGAGAACACTCTACATGATCATCACCAAGTCTGTTTCTGGTCGTGACAGCGGCTATGAGCACCCTAAGCTCATGGAATTGCAAATATTCTGGGCATTGGTCAACAAGAAACACATCGCTATCGAAGCTCTGATTTGGGATGACATGATGTCATTTCTCAACAAACTTGGCTCAAAGATTCCCTACATCATATATATTAAATTGTTGATCCAGAGAGCACTTGGACTTCATCCCGACATTCCCAAGAGGCTCAATGACCCCGACAATCACGACATGTTGACGGAACCTATTCTCTCTGTCAGAATCAAGGAAACGTCCACAAAGAAACAAGGTGCTGTGCTGCCAGATTTCCTTCTAACTGAAGATGTCAGAAAGCTCGAATCGTACCAAAGGTATCTGGAAGCAGTCAGACAAGGCAAAGTTGGTCATCTCGACGAAAAATCTTCTGGTACACCTGTAAGGAGAACCAGAAAAGGAAGTGCTGGAAGTGTCACAAGTACAGGTAGTCAAAGGAATGTTCCAAAGAAGAAACCTATTCCAAAGAGGAAACCTACCCCTAAGAAGAAAGTTCCGTCTCTGGAAGCCACTCCTATCATTTCACCTGAACCGCAAAGACAACTCAGGGACGAAGACTCTGATGCTACTGACACAGATGAAGAGATCTCATACTCTGAAACTGCAAAGGATGTCAATCCCTCAGTAGCAAAACCTCCAAGTCCTCCGGCTGTCCAAGAAAAAGGGAAGACTCCTGCACTTGTACCTTATGATGAGAGCTCTGAAGAAGAAGAAGACGAGCAATTGGATCATGCATACAGGAAAAAGTTTCACAAAGTCAGACACCTTCACAAGGCCGAAGAATTTGCTAAAGATCAAATGGGTGGCCCTAGAGGATCAAGTGGAGCTGCCCACTCTAAACCATCTCCTGATGCGGTTAATCAACCCGATAAGGGAGCTGGTGCCACCACTCTTCTGCAACTACAACAGCCTGTGGAGGACACTATTGAGTATGATTTTGAGAAACTGGTAACTGAGAAAGAAAAGTCTAAGGATGACGAGGATGATTACTCAAAGTTTCTTCTAGACAGTCCAACACACTCAAAGGAGAAAACCTCAGAAACTCCTAAGGACATGAAGTCTCCTCATGTCTCCTCATCATCGGACTCTTCATCTCATTCATCACCACCACCATCAACTAAGTCAACCAGATCATCATCCAAATCCGTGAAGAAACCACCTAAATCTTGGATTTCTCAGTCTCATAAAAAGATTGTGAAAGCTGTCCAACTAGCCAGAAAGAAGGACATACTTTACAGAAAAATGAATTGGTTTGCTGACCAAATTCAGTACTTACATGATGAGAAAGACAAGATGGAAAAAGAAAGGGAATTTGTTCAGAAGTTCATGAAGAGTCATCAAAAGGAGGAACTGAATGAAATGATTGAAGGTTACACTCATAAGTACCTTCAGGATATCGTTCCAAAAGTCCAAAAGGAACTGGAGAAGTCAGCAAGAGAACAAACCCACAAGTTTCTTCTCGACACTGTCCCCGGTGTGACTAGAGAAGTATTCTCCAGACAACTCACCCCTAACATCGTCGCATTGGTTAAACATACAATGGCCAAAGAAGCTGATCTCTCTGAATCTGAGTTAATCGCTAAACTAGTGATGCAAATGTCAAAGCGATCTGGAACGTTTACTTCGGATGAAGCTAAATTTTTCGAAGGTCTACTTGCTTTTCAACTCAGTTCATCATGCAAGGAGTCAGCCGATCAACCCAAACGGCCAAGAGATGACGATGATAAGGATAAGGACTCTGCACCTAAACGTCAGAAGCAGTCTGGTCAATCTACATCTATGCCACCTCCTCCACCACGAACTTCTTCTCAACATAAGTCTCCTCCACCTCGGTCTTCTACTTATAAACCTCGGGACGATTCCGAGTTACCACCCCTGACTCATACAACTGGTGACTACTTTGAGTATACGGGTGGTGACGATGAAGAGGTCCTTGAGCCCCGACAACAACCCACCTCACCCAAACAAGTGCAGAAACCAGTTTCATCATCAAAGCCTTCCAAACAGAAGAAGCAGACGACTCAGCCCGAAGTCGTATCATGGCTAGATGACGATAAAACCAAAGAGTTTGAATGGTTCTCCACACTTGTCAATCAAACTCCCTACCCTGATGAAGGCCAAGAATTGGTAGATGGTTCAACATTGGAGCATGCAAAACTGTTGCAAGAAAAGTTCCATGTGAAGAAAATGACGAAATCTGAATTGAAGCGAATCAAGAATGAAGCTTTTCAACTATGGAAAGACAGCTCTGAAAGTGCCCTTGAGGTCGAATATCATCTTGAGAACATCGCTCGAGCTATGTCCAACAACATGGATTGGCTCAATCCGGAAGCAAACATTGACTTCACACAAAGGGACAACCCTCCATACTACACCGACTGGACCAAACCTCTACCGACCATTGGCCAAGCAGACGAACCAAGGATTCCCTTCCGATATTTCTTCAACAAAGACCTGGAATTTCTTCTCCATGGTGGCGATGGTTCGAGAAAATACACTACATCATTGACTCTTCCATTCCCAGCGGCCATTTACTCTAACTACATAGCTATCGAGGAACGTGCAACTCACTTGTTTTCTGACAACGTGCAAGCATACGACCAAGATGCATTGTATGGGATTCATCATTGGCCTGAACGCCGAAGAATCTACTACAGAAGCTGCCTGGTTCAGAAGTCTCAACATGAAGTGTATAGCTCGAAGGACATCGTGGCCATCAAACACATTGATCTCAAGTCTAAGTGGGACTACACATTCTTAAAGAATATCATAGTCAAACGACAAGATGAACAGGACTATGAATTCTCTGAAGCTGACTTTGAGAACTTGTCCCTCAACGACATCGAAGACATGTATCTTGCCAAAGTACAGGGTCGTATGAGACAATTCTCGACTGAAGTTCAACGTGAATTTATCAAGTCAGCTCTCATCTTCATTAGACGCATCGTGATCAAAGAACGTGTCGAAGATATCCAGATGGCTGTTGAATCACATCAGAAACGTGTAAACTTCACTCCACCACAGCTTGATCTTCCCGACATCAATCAGCTTAAACAACTCACGCTCATCAGCAAACCTTTCGGCGTTGTTTACCGCAGTGAACTTCGAAGAAACTGTTTAATGGCGTGTAGTGAGCTCCACAAATTTGGGGATCATACCTTGAAGATGGTTAGGGATGGATTGGCGTACAGATTGAAGGATATACGCATGAAAGTTGGGAATCCTAAGCGTTGGAATTCTCAGGAAAGGAGGGATGTGAGACGTATCATCACCATGATTGATGAACGGTTGTTCAGAAGGGATCGGTTCAGACGACTGGAGAGCTATGTTCGTGGTCGACTCAGGAGAAACATCATCGGCTTTCAACGCCCGGTGCGCACTCCTGGGAATATCACTGCACTTCCTGGTACCCCTTAATTGGTTTCCTTCATATAATTTTGGATGTATGATTATATATGTGAATGGCTTGTGCACACATAACAATGTACAACCCGTATCAATTAAGAAAGGACCCTGTGGTACGCCTCAGTGCCACAATCCTTATAAAAGGAGCGAAAGCTTCTTATTTTTGAGTAAAACCTATCAAACCTATCATTTTTCAAGGTTTTGCTCAAAAAGACAAGTACTTCCCCACAAGATTTTCAAAACCTCAACCGTTTATATCACTAATTGAGGGGGAGTATTTGAATTAAAACTTTGTTCACAAATTGTTCACAGTGGTCACTCTTCCCGCAACACTCAAAATGGTCATATTTATTCTCAAACCGTTCAAAAATAACAATTTTATATGCCATTTTTGAGGGGGAGAAAATTGAGTGATAAGAAATATGTTGTACAAAATGCAAATGAATCTGTGTACCTCAGACTTAACCAACGAATTGACGGTACTAAACTGTTTGTAACTCGAAAAGACTTGTCCTGGACGGGTAATAATTTCAAGCTAGTTCGCTAGTGATGTAAACGTGTCTCGCAAAGGACTTGTCTGAGTAGAAAGTACCATTCGAGAAACTTTTGATAGACATGAACTCTGACGGGTTTGACAACCTTCCAAGGTTTGTCTACACCTTCAAGGAAGTTATTAGAGCTAGTTGTCACCTAAAAACTGACAATATATCTCTTTAATTATTCAACGTAACTGTGTCTCGCGGGAGATTGTCTATCTTTAGTGGATCAATTCATAAAGTGCGCGCTCTTTCCTCACTGTGCATTTAACCATTAAAACTATTAAGCACATGTGGAGGGGGAGTATTTATGCAAAAACTTATCTCTCACTGTGGTTCAAACATGTTTTTCATTTACAAACCCTTTGAGAGATATTTTAACTTACAGTGGTTATAATGGCAAAGATAGGTTAGTCATGGAGTTATAAGGTGACTAAGGTTAGGAATAACCGTCCTATGATCCGCCAGAGCCGGAGGGATCTACCCAAGGACACTACCATTAGTTAGTGTTAGAAGTCCTTAGGAATGATTATAAAAAGGAGAAAATGAGAATCGGAGAAAGAAGGAGTTGAAGAATCAAAAAGAAATGTAAAGTAAAGGGTGAAAAGAAATAGCCCTCCAGATTATTCAACTTAGGGCAGACACCGGGTTCAATTCATATGCTACTGGTTGTCACTTAGTGACACCGGTATTGAAGATTAAAAGTCGTCATGGACCCAGTGACGCATGCACTAAAACTTCTTAGCCACTCAAGTTCCTCTCAACAGAAACTTGTTTCATTCTCACAGGGAACCCACATAATCTATTGGCTTTCTCTTAGAGATCGCTGGTATTGAAGAAGGAGACCCTCTCCCTAGTCTCCGCTCAGGAAAACCAAAACGCACTGTTGAGTCTAATGCCACGAGATTCATCAAAAGATCTCTTAGGAACACTTGACATTTAATCACTTGTTGATCAACAAATAAGATCTTCAGTGATTCAGTGGTTCATATCGAGTCCTTCACAGATCTTAGCAATCTGTCGAGAACATTTATGAGAGGTTCACATCTGTGATTCTCAGTGATTGAATGGAAACTCCTGCCAGGGTCAACATCAAACAGCCCTGACAGCAGGTCACTTCGGTAACTCCCCGTGGATTACGCGGAGTGTGTCTCAAACGGTCTAAAGTCATGAGGTGATGCTTCGGTGTACCTCAGCGACTCATCTGAACTGTAGATGTATTTCGGTACATCGCGTTATCTCACTTGTGGGACTCCAGTTCAGGAACGGCCTTTGTAAGAATTAGAGTTGTGTTTTCACACTATGCTGTTAACACTCTCGAAGTTCAAACTTGTAAGTGCCGGAAACCGCTTATTACTAACCGTTTGCAATGTTTTCTTCTTATGGAAGCTCCGGAGCGGGATGATCGTGCTGACTCCTCTCATGCTCATGCCAACATCATCACTAATGGAAGTTCTATTCAAAAGCAACACAACCGTCAGAATGATTCTTCATCAAACCAAAGAATCTACAAAGTTAAAGACTTAGAGAACTTCATCAGTATTGAATTCCAACGTCATAGAGCGTGTGAGCATGTTGAAGAATGACGTGGAGACACTGGAGCAACGAAGCAGACCTGAGGCAGACTAATGCAGACAACAACATACTATCACTTTCACCACAAAGAACAATTATCAAAGAACAAAGTTAAAGATGACGTCGAAGCATAACTGCTCAAAGATAACTATCTCTCTACACTGGGGAGATTGTTCGAATCAAGACAATTCCTCTCACAAGAAAGAAGAATGTCAGAAGACGTCACAGCTACTATTACATCAACGCCTTCACCGTTTACATTCATATATACTTGAGGGGGAGATTGTTGGAATCACTCCTAAACAGTATTTCAAGTATTTATATTTCATATGTAATAGGTAGCTTTATTATGGCCTTTATGTTTGTTTAAGGTCAAGCTTATGTAGAAGGCCCATAAGCTTGATCCAAGCCCAATAAGGAATAGGGAAGGAGAGGGAGTGTTGCCCTAGCTCCTTGCCTATATAAACTCTTGTAAACCCTCATTTGAGGGTTGGTTGTTCAAGTTATTCTTTCACTCATACATTACGCCTAACCGTTTCATACTATTGTGTGTGTGTGTGCTTGTTTACTTGTTCAATCGCCTTATCTCTTCTCTTATAAGCTTGTGTTGTAAAACTAGTGACCTAACAAACTATTATGTCCATTTCCATTCGGTACAGCAAGAGTAGTAGTACCATGAACCATGTGACAAAAATTAACATTTCATGTTTCACATGCATGATCAGTGAGGTTAATTCAGTTTTATGTGTG
Source organism: Chrysanthemum seticuspe (assembly GCA_019973895.1). Taxonomy (NCBI): domain Eukaryota; kingdom Viridiplantae; phylum Streptophyta; class Magnoliopsida; order Asterales; family Asteraceae; genus Chrysanthemum; species Chrysanthemum seticuspe. The sequence goes on along the minus strand of BPTQ01000005.1, from coordinate 169,148,197 downwards.
TCTAGATAGGTGGCCATTTCCCATTCGCTATACATATTATTTACTATATGATCTTGGGTATTCACCTTTATTATATCATGTGGTAAGTTATGATTTAAGGTATTACTGTGGTATCATTTTATGTGACGTTTTCGTAGTAGACCAACATGCATTCAAATGGACGTAATACACGGTTTATAAACGTAAAAAGAAAAGGAGCATTGAAAGGGATTCGTGGTACAAACCCAAGTAAGCGTGCAAAAGTGAAGAAACGAGCCAGGAGGATCAAGAATCCCACGACCAGGCCAAACCAAAACAGCCACTCTCCGATCCCGAATCAAAGACCCACGTCTACAGCCTCTTCAACATACCTTTCGAATCTCCATTGAGCTTGCTTGTGATCGAATGGATGAGGGAAGCAAAAGTCTTGCCGTCACTTATTCTTTTCTTTTTCTTTCTAGGGTTTTATGTGTGATTGAAATGAAAAAGGTAGGTTAAATAAATGAGGTTAAGATGTAACGTGGGGGAGGGTAAATTGGCCGATCCTAGTGGAGAAAATCAAGGAGATTTGACTTTTCAAAAATTACCATGTAGATGGGCTTGATTTAAGTTACATTTGTCTTGAACTTTGCATAATTCGCCCCATGCATTTATAGACGTGATGTATATATATATTTGGGACATAATGGTGTCGGTTTTATTATCTTGTACAAGTTAGATCACTTACGAGTTAGGTTAGAATTGTATTTAATTGGCTTGACGTATTTTACGTGTTTTATAAATATTAAGTTTGAGGGAAAAATAGTCTTTTAACACGCTTACGATTTTTAGGGTTTTACAGTAAAGCTAGGGATCCGTGGGATGCTCCTCTTTACCCATGGGTATTTTGGTTATGGGTTATGGGTCATGGGTTGATCCATAGGTCTTTAGCTAGATACTATGTATCTCTTGAGTGCAATGCACCTAGTCACATGGGTATGGGTCAATACCATGGGTTATGGATATTATCCATATATGATATAAGCATGATGTCATGCAATGGGTTATGGGTCAAGCTCCATGGGTCATGGGCTTTGGGTTGTACCCAACTACATTCAATGTATTTGCCCAATGGGTTATGATACTTAAGTTTCTACCCATTTATATTACCCAATATACTACATACTAGTTATGTGTATATTTTACCCAAATATGTAAACACTAGTTGTTGTACATATGTAATATTAAATCATAAAATGACTTATACTTGTTTTAGTGTTTTATGTGAAAATGTGAATATGTTAGAAACTATTAGTTCAAACCATTTACGTATTTTATTTGTTTCCTTAAAATTACTTTACGTTTGTTATCGACAAAACATTAGAAGATCGTAAAATATAAATAAACGTTTTTACTGCTTATTTGTATTAACAACCTATCCCAAAGGAGATCCACTCCTTATTACAACTTCATCAAGGATATCAATATCCTTGGATACAACCTATCTCTACTTGTACATCGATACACCATATCGATTGTACACCCTTGGCATCCTTCACTAATGCCTTTGACTTGACCCTCTTGGCATCCTTTACTAATGCCTTTGACACGAACGTTCGAAACTTTTCACTAATGCCTTCGTCTTGACTCTCTTGGCATCTTTCACTAATGCCTTTGACACGGACGTTAAGATCCTTTCACTAATGCCTTCTTCTTGACTCTTTCGGCATCCTTTACTAATGCCTTTGACACAACACTTCTAGGGAGGAAGAAAGAACTATCAACAAGAAAACCTCAGTAGTCTTGATGATGACGAAGCATGGCAACTCATGGACATGAGCTTGCTTGACTTCAAGAGGTAGTGATCTCGCCTTTAAAAGGAACCTAGAGAATCACACAAAAACAAACACAAACTACATAGAGAGATCCTTTGGATATGAGGTTAGAAAGTTTACAATACTAGGTGAAAGTATGTGTAGGACTGGCAACCGAAAATGAAGAAATGGCTCACTATTTATAGAAGAAAATAAGCTACTGTTCCACGGATCCCACGCATCCCTTACTTGAGGGATCCGTCCAGTGTAAACTGAGGGAACCGTGGGACGCTCCTCTTTACCCATTGGTTTTTGGTCATGGGTCATGGGTTATAGGTCATGGGTCCTAGACTTTGGACCATGGGTATCCAAGTAGATATAATGTATCTAGTAGGTGCAATGCATCTAGTCCATGGGTCATGGGTTAAATCCATGGGTCATGGATAATACCCATTTATGACTTATTCATGATGTCATGCAATGGGTTATGCGTTATGGGTTATGCTCCATGGGTATAGGTCATGGACTTTGGGTTAAACCCAACTACATTCAATTTATTTGGTCAATGGGTCAAATACTTAAACTTCTACCCATTATATTACCCATTATAATACATACTAGTTATGTATATATTTACCCAATATGTAAACACTAGTTGTTGTACATATGTATTACTAAATCACGAAAACACTATTACTTGTTTGGTGTTTTATGTGAAAACGTAAGTGTGTTAAAAAACTATTGGCTCAAACCATTTACGTATTTTATTTGTTTCCTTAAAATTATTTTACGTTTGTTATCGACAAAACATTAGAAGATCGTAAAATATAAATAAACATTTTTACGGCTTATTTGTATTAACAGATTTGACCTGGGTTTTAAAAACCGGGTATAAGGTTTTACTTAATGGGTTAAGGTCAGAAAGTTAAGGGTGGATTTGATTTGGGATTTGTTGGATAATGGGTTGGATTGGGTTATGAGGATCTGGGTAGTGTAAAAATGGGTTTAGTAGTTTTAGGTTTAGGTATAATTAGGTTTAGGTTTAGGTTTAGGATAATTTAGGTGTAGGTTTAGGTTTACGATAATTTAGGTTTTGGGTTCGTTTTTCCATGCTCATTCCCATGCAATATCTCGGGGTTGACTTTGACTCTGTCTTGACTTGATCAAATGCACTAACGTTGTCGAGTCAATTCAAAAATATCCATTTTCGCTCCATTTTCAATCCTTTTATACTTGTGAGACATAAAACACAATCCAAGGATATTTTCAAAATAATTTTGTATAACTGGTTGTTTTTAGTCATTTTTACGAGTTTATTTGGTATAAAATGATGAGTGAATAGGCACTCATCATCTCCCCACACTATCAATTGCTAGTCCCTAGCAATCTGATCATATAAAGTAATGAAAGGATCAAAAAAATACCAAGGATACCCCGTTTGAATTTATATTCAATGCAAGGAATTTAATTTAGAACAAAAATAAATAACATGCTTGATTTTCAAAAATGGCATCACGGAATGGGATTCACACAAAATGGGTGACTCCGGGGAATTGCAGTCATCATATTCTTTTTGATACTCTCAACCAAGCTTAAACTCATTTTGCAAAAGTTTTTTGTAAAATGCTAAAACTACTTATACTAATAATCTATGTAAGCCGGAACTAACTTTTCACTCCCACAATTATTAGAATTTAGGTGAGTGTGTTCATTTTCAAAATTTTGACCATTGAAATCAACATTTATTATGGTTGTTATTTATTTAAGACAATATTAATTTACCAGGAACCTCGAAATCTAAGGATTAAAAAGGGCCTTTTCCATGTAGCAGCTTTCTTCTCAGCTTATCCTTATAGGTGGCTAGGTTTTTACACCGTCGAGAATAGTACCGGAATCAGCGAGATTTTGATTTCCAAAGATTTATGATATTCCCACTAAGCTAATATTCACTCCATTTGGCGACTTTCTTCTCCGCTTATCCTTAGCAAAACTTAGGAGGCTAGGTTTTTACACCCTCGAGAATAGTATCGGAGCTCACGGGACCTTTAAAATCAACAATCTACTAAATTATTTTCAATCTTTAGACACAATTGGCGAATAATTGTTCAACTATTGATTTAAATTTGAGAAAAAGAAAGTTTCGCTCATTTATTCATAAGTAACATAACACTTTTTAGTTAAGCAACACAAATTTTTTTCATTTGATTTTTTTTTCATTTTTTCATTCTTTCTCATTTTTTTTTCATTAATCATTTTCTTTTCACATCATACTTGCAATTTTACTCACTTCATTTTGCAACATTATTCCTATTTTAAGAAAGTATGCTTTTTCCAAAATTTAAATGAAAAGTTGAAATCGGACTCTAAATCAGTTTTTTATCAAAATTTTATTTTTGCATAGCATGACTGATTCTAACGTTCAAAAGCTTAAAAAGAGCACTTAATTAGTCCAATTAGTTATCTTCTTGGAGGAAAACCCATAGATTACATATATAAGCTCTAAAGAAAATGAACTACTCCACGCTTAGGATTTTCATTTGCACAATTCCTAAAAACTTAGTCTAAATGTTAAGGGAGCAGCCAAATCAACACTCTGGCAGAGTCGAGATCCCCCATGTTCAAGCCTAATCAAGACTAAACTTCCATCAACACCGAAGCATTAGTGTATTATTTAATTTGCAAAGCACTTCTTTTTCATGAAATTTCTTAATTTAAGATGAGAAAATTTTAAAATTTTGGTCAAAACGGAGGTACTAGGGCACTAGTAGGTACAAATGTGATCAAAATTTGCTAGAATTCCCCCCACTCTCAGAATTGAATATTCCCCTCAATATTCAAAGTACCGACTATTATGCTGACACTATAGAACGTAAAAAGGTATTACTACTAGCCAAGTGTGGGAAAGAAATCTTTTTTCACGAACAAGGATTACTAAAATATACCTCGATAATTGTTACCAAAAAGATCGGATATTGGGCGGTTGGATTGAAAACAGGCGAATCAATCATTATGATCCACGGGAATCCTGAAAAAAAAGAGAAAACACACAAAAACAAGAAAAATTAGAAGAATTCCCTCACACTTAGTGTTAGAAAATTTAAAAAAGATAGAAGGATAAGCATGGGTTGCCACCCACGAGGCTCTTATATTTTTGTTTACTGAGTCACTAGCTTAACTCGTCCCCGAATTTATTGGTCCATGGGGAAAATTTGGAGATCCGGGACAACCATGGGAGGTATGTCCCATCCAAAATAATGATTCAACCTATGGCCATTCACCTTCAAGTTTGGTCCATCGGTTTGAGATAACTCGACGGCACCATAAGGAAAAAATTTGGCAACAATGAACGGCCCGGTCCAATGGGTTTTAAGGTTACCTGAGAAAATCTTCAATCGAGAATTGAAAAGAAGGACTCGGTCACCAATGTTGAAAACACGTTTCTTGATTTTCGAGTCATGGATCTTCTTTGTCTTCTATTTGTAGATTAAAGAGTTCTGTAACATATTGGTTATTACAAACACACAAATACAACTATGATGGTTCGAATATGGAGAGAGTTTAGAGAGAGAAAGTGGAGAGGATGGAAACTTCTATTGAGAGAAAGTAAAGTAATATTATGAAGCTCCACCCTTTTCCTTGGGAGGCAAAGGGTACTTATTGTATCTCACAAATACGCCACCTACGGGCTGTGGATCATGTATACAGTAGGTAAAGACCCGTCCGTCCTCCACGGTATTACTTAACTAACTACTAAACATAACTAAACAACTAAGACTACAAGATTTCTAATTCTTACACATACTTGAGGTAACTGAGTCTTTAACTAATGGCGTTTCTAAATCCTAATAATCTCCCCCTAAGGGAGGTAACCTTAATTACAAATATATATTACACTTTGAGTTCTAGGATTCTATTATACACTCTTTACTTTTTAGCTCGTAATCTTTAATTCTTCAAAGTCCGCATGCTCAGTACAAGTGAAGGTCTTTAACTGATCCACAACTTCATTATTCTTTGAGCCTTCTTAGAGATCATCAACCACATTAAATATCTTGACTCATCCTTTGTTGTGTTGCCTTCATGTGATGTTTGTGACTTTTGGACCGACATGCTCACAGTATTGGATCATGACATCTTTTCATCAGAGTTGCGGAAGCGTTGTTGTATCTTGATATTTGCATCAGCGTAGCGGAAGCATAGCTTGATGACATAAGAGCAAAAGTAGCATGATGTTATATGAGCAAAAGAGTGTAGATGTGCACTTGTCATGATTTCTTTAAACTTGAGTATGATGTGTAAGCATGTGGTTATGGATTGACTTCTCAATTACGATCAGCTGCAATAGTCCGAAGTTTCTGCAAACAACAGTTTGTAATAAAACACACGAAAGTGTCTTTGTTCACTTTCGTTGAAAACGGTTGCAAGAACCACAGTTCCCCGTTAATAAGTATAAATACTTCCTATGATTAGGTATAATTCCTAAGAATCTCCTTGATAGGGTTTCGCAGCTTGATCTTGCCATTCTCAAACCGGAGCGTCCCAAAGTAGATAACATGGAGTGAGTGAACCAGCAAATTGAGATTCACTTATTGATGAAAGATTGATTTGAAAAACAGTCGCGTATTGCTAAAGAAAGAGAGTTTGCAATACGACGGAAGTTTTATGAGAAAAATCAAGTTTCAATCATAAATACCCTTTTATTTGAAAAATAAATACACAATCGATGTGCTAGAGAAAAGAATGTTGCGCACACCGAAAGGTTTTTCAAAAGTATTCGTCAATCCATTTCCTGGACCAAGGTTGATTCAAGAGTGAATCGCCCCATTGTTTCTATCCAGTTGTCGCAAGTTTGATTCTTGAAGGGTCTCACATGTCACCCACTAAGAGCTTGTTTGATGTTGGCTATAGAAGGATTTCCATCTTCATCGTGAATATTTAACATATCACTCGGATGTTCTGGCAATACCACAAGGATAATGCATAAGACTCTCAATATATAATCTTACTTTCCACATTGTGTAAAACAGCAAGTCTTCATGAATTGTATGTCCTAATGAGATTAATAGATGATCTCTTAGCTCTAGACTATATAGTGCATTTTGGTTTCCTAATCGGAGACTAGGGAGAGGGTCTCCTTCTTCAATATCAACTATCTTTAAGAGGAAGTCGATAGATTATGTAGGTTTCCCGTGAGAATGAAACAAATTCTTTTAAGAGAACTTGAGTAGCTTGGGAAGTTTAGTCCATGATGTCTTGTCTTTTATACCGGCGTTACCTTAGTAACCACCAGTAGAATATGAATTTAACCGGGTCTCTGCCATAAGGTGGAATTATTGGAGGGCTATTTCTTTTCACTTTTCATTTCTTTTTTATTCTTCAACCCCTTCAGTGCTTACCGAGACTTCATTACTAGAACCTTGTTGGGTTTATTCCAGTTCTAGCTCTATCTCAGTCGGCACTCTTCACTTATTCTCACTTTTATCCTTTTTTCATCATACCTAAGGACTTTTACACTATCTAGTGGATTGTCCTTGGGTAGTTCCCTCCAGCTCTGGCGGGATCATGGGAAGACCATCCTTATAACTCCAATGCATAAAGTAAAATGGTCGGTCTTTTGGTACAGTTCTTTCCACCTTTGAAACCAAATGAAAATCATTTTGAAAATCAATCAAGATACTTGTGATGTGAAGTCAAAGCATTTTGTACCTTAATTGTTTTTTGGTTTTTCATAAATGCTCCCTCTCAACATGTGTGTTAGCTTTTGAAATCATTTGGCACATGGAGGAAGGAGTGATTGTTTGAGACAAACGTTGTTGAGTCAATAATGAAAATTTTGGAAAATAGCAGTATGGTCTCACAACAACAATCACTCTTTTATCAAATTTAATATTTAAATCACAATCTCTCCCCCGATCAAAGACTTAGTGTTAAACTCATAGCCTTTGGTGTATAATTCCAAAACATTTTAGAGAAAGATGTGGTTTTCTTTAAAGCTTTTACTGATAAGGAACATTTAGTTGCTCTCCCTCAATATGAGCATCGATATTCGAAAGAGTTTTGCCCATATTATAGAGAACCTGCACTTTAAGTCAAAACTTTGGTTTTAGGTAAATTCTCCCCCTTAACATGTGCATAGAAAATTTGAAATCGTTTGGCACATGTAGGGAGTGCCTTTTATTACTTTTCTAAAACACTCACCAATTTATCAGTTTATTTTAGATTTAAATCACAAACTCTCCCCCGATCAAATATTTCACACCCTTTGTGATTTGGGATCTCAAGTGATTTAAATCATTTAGAAAAACCTTTTGAGGAGAGATGTGACTTTGTTTTAAAACACTTAACTGATAAGGATCAGATTTTGGAATTTTAAGATTGTTAGTGTCAGGTATAGAAAATATTTTTGGAGTCTTGAAAAATCATAACTTTTGAACCGTAACTCCGTTTTAAGATTATACCTTTACACATAACACTAAAACCATTTAATCACCACTTTACCAAGTAAAATTAACATGCTCATGTACCAAATATTTAAATAGAACAAATAACATGCTCTTGTACCAAATGTTTGTAAATAAAAGTTTATAACATGTTCTTTTTGCTACCAATTGTTTGAAAATATCCTTGTTAAAATGTATGAAATCACTCTCCCCCTCAATCAATGACCATATTTGTTGTTTGAGAGACAAAGATTTTCACAAAGATTAAGTCTAGTTGATTTTCAAAAATTAAGTCCTGAGTTAGTTTCAAACAATGTTATAACCATTTGAAGACAAATATTTTTCAGAAGAATCTTTAGAATGAAAAACATTTATAGGCAAATTTTCCTAATTATTATTGTTTTTATGATCAGAGCTAGATAGAAAAAAATCAATTTAGCACAGCAATGTCCTTTCTTTAAAAGCGGGTTACAGTCTGAAATAACTGCAAACCATGATTTTAAGCCCGGGTACTGCCTGAAATGATAGTAAGCCATGAATTTAAGCGCGTGTTACAATCTGAAGTAATTGTAAACCATTTGATTGTTTAATGAAAAACATTTGAACTTTTGTTCGAACTTCATCTAATGTCCCGTGCCATTATTTAATGACATTTTTAAGACCGTAGATGTTATCGATGCCAAAAGACATGCCTTGGAAAAACTATTTTTGGTTTTCAATTATTTATGGGTTTTTGAGGGTTTCATAATATTCTATTTTCTTTTTGTTGGTTTTATATTTTTTATATTTTGCTTTTTGATAAAAATATTTACAAAGAATAAGTGAAGAAACTCCTTCACTCCTCATCTTCCTCTTGAAGATGTTTGAGTGTTTTCGGCTGTAGACTCTACATGACGAGTCGTGGGAGGAAAAACTCAAAAAAGTCTCTTGAAAGAGCTTTAGTGAAGATGTCTGCTAACTGATACTCAGTCCTCACAAAATATAGTTCAACCACGCCTTTCTCTACTTGTTCCCTAATGAAATGATGTCGAATGTCAATGTGCTTTGATCTTTAGTGTTGGACGTTGTTGCAGCAGAGAGCTATGCCACTTTTGTTATCACAGTACAGAGGAATTTTGTTGAATACAAAGCCATAGTCAGCTAATTGGGATCTCATCCATAAGATTTGAGCATAACATGATGACATGGCAATGTATTCAGCCTCTGTAGAGAATATCGAAGTACTCGTTTGCTTCTTTGATGACCAGCTCACTAATTTATCACCCAAAAACCGAGCACCTCCTGACGTACTTCGCCAAGTATCTTGACACCCTGCATGGTCAGCATCTGAAGAGGCTTTTAGTGACATATCGGTGTCCTTCGGATACCAAAGTCCCATGTTAATGGTTCCTTGGAGGTACCGAAAGACCCATTTTACCGCTTCAAGGTGTTTTTAGTAGGCTTAGCCTGGTAACAAGCACACATGCATACAGTGAACAGTATATCAGGTCTACTGACAGTGAGATACATCAAGGAACCAATCATACTACGATATTTAGTTTGATCAACCGGAATCCCTGAGTGGTCCTCATCCAGTTTTGTTTGTTCCACCATTGGCGTGTCAACAGGGTCACAAGAATTAAATCCAAATTTCTTTAATATTTCATTAGCATATTCAGATTGATTAATAAAAATACCTCCGGGCTTTTTTTAAACTTGTAATCCTAAGAGAAATGACATTCGTCCCATCATTGACATTTGAAATTTAGAGCCCATCTTTTTTGAAAAAAGGTTACATTCATTAGGGTCGGTCGAGGCAAAAATAATATCATCAGCATATATTTGAACATGAATTAAATGTTTACCTGACTTCTGGGTGAACAATGTAGGATCAACAGCTCCTTAGTAGAATCCATTAGCCAAAAGCAACTTTGACAAAGTATCGTACCATGCCCTAGGAGTTTGCTTTAAGCCGTAGAGAGCCTTCTTCAAGAAATAGACATGGTTAGGATGCTTAGGATCCAAAAAACCTTTGGGTTGACTAACATACACCACTTCTTTTAGATCTCCATTAAAAAAGCAGTCTTTACATCTATCTGATAAACTACCATATTCTTGCTAGTAGCATTAGCCAGGAAGATTCTGATAGCCTCAATTCGTGAAACCAGAGCAAATCATTACTCAAAGTCTATACCCTCCTCTTGTCGATATCCCTTAGCTACAAGCCTCACCTTATTATTCGAAACATCACCGTGCTCATCAAACTTCACCTTGAAGATCCACTTGAGAGCAATAATCATTGCACAATTTGGAGCAGGCACTAATTCCCATACATCAAGACGATCGAACTCATGGATTTCATCTTGCATAACATTAAACCAGTTGTCCTCAGACATTACAGTCTTGACATCTTTTGGTTCGAACTTTGATAGTACAGAGTTGAAGAAGCACCATAAGGCATCTGTGGCAAGTTGTTTTCTAGTAGATTCCAGGTGAGAAGGATTCCCAATGATATTATCCAATGGATGATCATTTGTCCATTTTCTGAGATGCTCATGTGGTTGTTGATAAGGTACTGAATTGGTAGAGTTAGGATCCCCTAGATATGATGTTTTGGGAGTGGCTTCAGGGGCAAATATATTTTCAAACGGAGCATTTTCTGGAGTAGCAAAGGGGTTATCTCCAAAAGAATTAGCAGCTGCATTTCCTTGATGTACAGAAGATGATTGAGGATTCAAAGATGATGATGAATGATCGAAAAATGGCGCTTCTTGAGATAAAGACATTGAGACCGGTGGACCATTTTGTTGGTTGGAGTAGGAGCAGCAGCAGTTGGTGGTGCAGAATTATCATCAGTTGAGGGCTCATAGTATTCATCATACATTGGATCAAACAGTTTCTTCAAATCTTCTTCTGAGGGAGGTACATAAGGAGTTGCAGGAGTATGATACTGTACAAGACCCGAACTAATGGGTCCAGGTGTCAAAAGTTAAGGTGCGGGTCCAGAACTGGATTGTCTAGGAGCCATTTGCTCAGTCAGCTCATCGAACGTAACATGAATAGTTTCTATAATATATCGGGTTCTTTTATTGTAGATTCGGTAACATTTCCGATTAGGTGCATAACCAATGAAAAATACAACATCTGCCTTAGCTTTAACTTTCCCAGATCTTGACCATCGTTAGTTGGATAGCACAAAGCTCCAAACAAACGAAAAAATGAGATATCGAATTTTCTGTTGTAAACTAATTCGTATGGAGTTTTTCCATGAATAGTATGTAATAGGGAAAATATAAGCATAGTCCTTGCAGCTTCTACAAGAGTCCGATTTCTCCTTTCAACGACACCGTTCTGTTGAGGAGTGCGTGGAACACTTTTCTGGTGACTGATTCTAATGCTTTCATAAAACTGACTAAGTTCCTTGTTCGCAAATTCAGTTCCATTGTCTGTTCGGATGATTCTAACTATTTTTTTAAGCCTAACCTTGAATTGTTTAATAAGTTTAATGATAACTTCGGGAGTTTCATCCTTTGTTCTCAAAAAATAAGCCTAAGTAAACCGAGAGTAGTCATCAACAACGACTAGCACATACTTCTTCCCATTTATAGTTTAAACTCTCATGGGTCCGCATAGATCTATGTGAAGGGTATGAAGAACTTCCATAATGGTATTGGCAAGTTTGGGTTTGTGGGCATACTTCTTGCTTTTGCCCAATTGGCATGCAGAACAAAGATGATGTTTTTCATATTTCAACTGGCGCAAGCCTCTTACAAGGTCCTTTCTAGAAAGCTTGGTTTAAAATTTCGTTTTGCGATCCAATGCGTTAAAGGTCCAAGAGGCTAATGCGTGACGCGTGTTGCAAATGCGAGCGCATTTTGGATGCGATGCGTTTTGTATTAAAAAATAGTTATACGTAGTATATAAAATAACGTACCAAGTAAATGCAATAAATTTACAAATAAGTGACCAAGACATAAAAAATAGGCGAATAATTTATTTTTAAAATAAATAATCACTATGTCATGACAAAAATACTTAAAAACAACATTAAGCTCTGTGTAAGGATCAAATGAGAAATAAAGGTAGAATGAGAATGATGAGAAGTAATCACAAACGCACATTTCAGATGAGCCTATAAATTAAAATGCATCTCTCATGAAATTCTCTTTTTTTATTGAAATGTGTGGCTACAAACATTTCTCATTTTTCTTATTTTATTTTCTCTTCTTAGTGGATCCATTCCCACTAAATGTTGTTTTGAACGAGCCCTCCTCATTTAGTGAGTTTCGAACAGAACGAACATGTAAAGTTACTTTTATTTTTTGGATCTTGAATTCCGTAATTCTTACATGGATCCTTGTTATTGTTACCAATCAATGCGGTTTAATGTGAACGATTAAATTCCATTGTATACATAAGCATGATGACATGATGTTATAATGTATTAAAGGTATACTTATAAGTTATACATGTAGCTAAAAATCTGAATTCATTCATAACTAAATAAATAACAAAAGTCAGAATTATAATTTTTGTCAAATTCGAATCACACATTTGATATCCAACTCAATTATTTAACATATATGATTATATAGGATAGAAGAACAATATGAACTCTTGTGCAACATGAAGCTGAAATAAGAAGATTGTTTGTGAGATTTCAAATCATTTTAATGGTGCATTATCTGGACCGAAGGGTAATTTAGATGTCGTTATTGTGTTTGTTTTGTATGTATTTAAAAAAACTTCTATTTATCAAAGTCCCTTATTTTTTTTAGCTTCTTCTAAATGATTTAATTTTTTATAACTTACCTAAATTCTATATTGCGATAATTGCGACAATTGCTAGCATTACACAAATGTAGAAAATAGCGGTTAGATGCGAGCGCATTTTTGGATGGCCTCGCATTAGGCACCATGATGCGAAATCCTAAATGCAATGCAATGATGCGCGCAATTTACGCAATTTTTAAACCAAGCTAGAAAGATCATTGATGGTGTCGAAGTTCAAGTGATTGAGTCGACGGTGCCATAAACATGATTTGTTCTTAGATGCCTTTGACAACAAGCAAATGGGAGAAGACTTCATCATGTCTTCGATAGAGATGGTGTACAAATTAGTGCCACGAGATCCCTTTAGAAGCTCAACATCATCTAATTCTCTAACGAAGCAAAAGTGTTTTCTAAAGGCTACTTCGAGATTAGAATCACAAAATTGACCAACAAAGAACAGATTATGACCAAGACCTTCCACATAATATACACAGGCGATCACACTATCACCAAAAACATAATCTCCATAACCCATAATTGCCCCAAAGAGGTCATTCCCAAATCTAAAAGTCCCGATAAACTTATTCACGAAGTTCTTGAGCCGTGAGCGACCTCCAGTCATATGTTTTAAGCAGCCTGAATCCAAATACCAAAGGACGATGTGTACGGCCTGCATTTGGAAACAGACAAGTATGGATAACTGGAAGTTGTTAATACAAATAAACTGTAAAACTGTTTACTAATATTTTGCGATCTCTTTGTGTTTTATTGATAACAAATATAATGTTATCTTAAGTACAATTATAAGGATACATGTTATTTTTGTAAAGCATTTACATATAACCATTTAATACAAAAATGTTGTAATTAATCATTTGTTGTAATAGTTTATTAGGATGGGTAAAAACCACAACCCATGGATCATATCCATAACCCATGATATTGACCCATACCCATTTGACTAGATACAATGTACTCATTAGATACATTGAATCTAAAAGAATACCCATGGACCAACCCATAACCCATGACCCATGACCCATAACCAAAAAACCCATGGGCAAAGAGGAGCGTCCCACAGATCCTTAGGACTACACTAGACGGATCCCTTATGGGAGGGATCCGTGGGATCCGGGGAACAGTGGCAAGTTTTGCCTATAAATAGAGAGCCATTTCTTCATTATAACTCACCCCATCTTCTTACTAATTCTCTCATATACTCTCATTCTCTTCTAACAAAAGATCACTTGATCTAGAGAGTACTTCCTTCTTTCTTTCTTTAGTGATTCTCATATAGGTCCTTCTCTAAGGCGAGATCACGAGCATTCTACAAGTCATCCAAGCAAGGGGTCCTTGATTGATTTGTTCCTCCGTAATATTTCTGTAGCAAAGATCTTGCATTTGATATTTCACATATTTGTTGTGTAATAGTCATGTTGGTTTGGTCCACTGTGTTACGGACTCGGTATTTAGCTTTGTACTGGAAAAAGGCGTAAGCAACGTTGTGAAGGCTTCTCCGCCAAGTTGAAGGAGTTTGTTGACATAGTGCTTGAACTCTCGAGTAGGTGACTCGGGGAGTGGAGTAGGGCAAGGAAGGTGTCCTTTTAGCCGAACCACTATAAATCGGTTGTGTCATTTCTATCCCTTTGCTTTACTTTATTTACTTGCTTTATCATTAGATCTATACTTTCTCTACATCCATACGATCTCACATATTATCGAATCTAAAGTTTTTGAAACTAACTTAAAATCGGCAAAACTATTCAACTCCCCCTTCTAGTTTTCCACAATTGGTATCAGAGCTAAGTTTATAAAAGTTTTAAAGTAAACCGTATTTTAAAAACTTTTCGATCACTATGGGTTCTGAAAATTACAAGGAAGGGCAATCTATGCAACGACCACCACTACTTGAAACTAATGGTTTTATATATTGGAAAAATATTTTCGAAACGTATGTGAAGTCTAAAGATATTGATCTTTGGTACATTATTGTTGAAGGTGATTTTGAGGCTACCTCAAAAGATGATAAAGGAAATTTAGTTAACATACCTCATGATAAACTAAATGATGAAATGAAGAAAAAGCTTTCTAAAAATAGTGAAGCTAAAATGGCTTTGTATAATGCTTTACCCAAAAAGGAATTCGAAATAATTTCTATCCTTAAAAACTCTAAAGAAATTTGGAAGTCTTTAGTTGTAACTCATTAAGGTAATCAACAAGTTAAAAATAATAAAATTGATTTATTCGTTCAACAATATGAACAATTTTCAATAACAGATGAGGAAACTATAGATCATTCATTTGCTAATTTTAATACTATTATTACATCTTTACAAGCATTTGATGAATCTTTTTTCTAGCCATAACCATGTTAGGAGATATCTAAGGGCACTTCCATCCAAGTGGAGATCTAAGGTGACGGCGATCAAAGAGTCAAAAGATTTGGCAATCCTCACCCTTGATGAACTCATAGGCAACTTAAAAGTCTACGAGCTTGTCCTTGCTAAAGATTCCGAAGCTTCAAAGGTAAAAGAGAAACACAAATCTCTTTCCCTTAAAGCCAAAAAGGCTTCAAGTGATGAAGAGAACTCCTCTTCGGATAGTGACGACGAGGAGTATGCTATGGCGGTAAGGGACTTTAAAAAGTTCTTTAGAAGGAAGGGAAGATACGTCAAACAACCGTATGACGACAAGAAAGGATTCCGGAAAAGAAAAGAGGACGAGAAGCCAAGGGATGATCGTGCTTGCTTTAAATGTGGGGACCAAAACCAATTTATTAGTAAGTCTCCCAAACGGGATGATCAAAAGGCGTTCATGAGTGGCACGTGGGGAATGAGCGACGAGGAGGACGAAGAAATTTGTCTCATGGCAAATGACGAGGTATGTGACGAATACTATAGTAGCTCATCACTAGATGATGACTCATTGCATAATGAATATGACAAACTTTACAACATTAGCTTAAAACTAATTAACAAAAACAAGCTTTTAAAAAGTCAAAACCAACGTTTAGATAAAGTCATAGAGCTAAAATCAAAATTGAAACATCTAGAAAAGGGTAAAATAACAAGTGGTGAATGTGAACTTTGCGTTCAACTTCAAACACTAGTTGATCAACTAGATTCTAAAATTACTAGAATGAGTACGAATACTTTAGATATGATATTAGATAGTGTTAAAACCGGAAACAACCAAAAAGGTTTAGGTATTCAACAACTTGATACATCAACTAGTGAAAACAAAGAAACGTAATTTGTTAAGGCACTAGAAAAACAAGCCACTGTTGCGGCGGATCCCATAAAAAGGGAACCGGCTAGTGTACAGCCAGGGATCCGTAGGTCTGCTATAGCAAAAAATGGTAATAACATAGCTTCTTCATCTAGAACTGATTTTGTTATCGTTAATAAGAAGAAATCAACTCATTTTACCACTAGAAAATCACCTCCAAAATATAATCCTATTTTTGCAAGAAATAAAGCTCCATCTTTTTCAAAACCTAATCCATCTAGGAGACCTAATAATGTTTACTCGAGAAGTAACCATCAAATGGGATGGAACCCAAATATGCAAAATGGTTTTGCTTTTCAAAACTTTGCTCCATGGAATGCATACTCACCTTATCCATACATGTCTAACATGAATGGAATGTTTAAGACTAATGGACCCATGAACAAATGGGGACCAAACTTTTGAGTTAATTGTTTTCTTAGGTGTACTTAAAGGTCGACCTAGACCTGAATGAATAGGTCAAGGATAGCGGGTGCACGAGGCACATGACCAGCAATAAAGATCTATTCTCCACATATGAATCCTTCAATGGAGGTAATGTGGTGTTTGGTAATAGCAAAAGTAAAATCATCAGTAAAGGTACGATTTCTAAAAAATCTCTAACCATTAACGATGTGTGTCACATGGAAAACCTAAAATTTAATCTCTTAAGTATAGGAAAAATTTGTGATAAAAAGTGCAATGTACTTTTTACCGAAACCGGCAGTAAGATATTAAAAAATGGCATAACCATAGGAAGAGGAATTAGGAAACATGGATTCTATGTCATTAAAATCGGTAATGAACCAAAAGACAAACTGTGTGTTACCTTTATGGATGATACTTCGACCTTATGGCATCAAAGATTGGGTCATGCCAATATGCGACTTCTTCAATCGCTATCATCCAAAGATCTAGTAAGAGATCTACCTAAGTTAAAATATAAACATCACTTTTGTGATGCTTGTAATGTAGGAAAACAAGTTCATTCTAGTCATAAAGCTAAAAACATGGTGTCTACAACTAAGTGTCTAGAATTACTACACATGGATTTATTTGGTCCATCCGCTATCCCAAGTTATGGAGGTAACTACTACACTTTGGTCATAGTGGATGATTACTCTAGGTACATGATTGTACAATAAATCCTACGACCAGGCCTTCTTTGGTGATCGAATGGTATGAAGGGTGATATGCTTGCGCCAAACTTGTAGTCAATCTGCAATAAGAAATAGTAGACACTTCGTTAAGTGATTGCGCAGGGGTTGGGCCCTGCGAACCACCTCAGGCGTGAGAGTAAGTATGTGATATGTGTTGTAAATAATATGGAGTATATGAAATACATTGTTGAGTGAACATACCATTGAAATGACTCGTCCAACCTATTTATAGGTGAAGAAAATAGCTTGGAGAGTGTTAGCACACGTTTAGGAGATCATGGGGGCGTCCCCTGATTTGTGGTAACCACTAGGGCTTCATCCCCACTATCTCGGAATTGGCGGGGAAGCTAAGGAAATAGTGGGAACGTGGGGGAAGACCAAGTCAAGGTTCTTCTTTGTCTTGGCATCTTCAAGAGAAGACACTGAAGAGCGTAGGCCTGCGGCTGGAAAATTCCCAACTGGTAACCATGTCAATGATGAATGGTTTTACGCCACCAATGACTTATAAAGAAAGACTTGGGTCTCCGTAATGCAATTCTGACTGAGGCCGAAGGGGGGTCCTTTGACCTGATCGGAGGGTACGTCATCAAGACCCCCAGTCGAAAGTGATGTGTGCGAACAAGAAATATTGCTTACGACTCAGAAATAAAAATGAAACCTCCTCTTCGTCAGAAAAAATAAATGAAGATGAAAAGTCTTGTAATTATTGAACGTAATTAATGCAAACACCTATCCTAACCACTCCCTTTTCCTCGGTAAAAGAAAACGTCATTTCAAATTTTAAAAAGGGTTTGAAATCCGGTTGTAAGGGGATAAGTCAGGACACGTGTAGGGCCGAGATTTAACATATGTAGGGGTATATAAAATATAAAAACAATAAAACCCTAACATAATTTTATCTCTCGCCCAAGTTTTTCACCTACTAAAACCTCTTCTGATCAAGCTTTCGATCAAACAAGGTAAAGTGTTCCTTCGTATCTGTTTTAAAATACTTTATTGTGTATTTTAGAAGGATCAATGTCTACAAATAAAAAAATTGTAATCAAACAACAAGGTTGCACCTTGACGAGGGAAGAGCTAAAAGTGTTCCTCACCGATTACCCAATTCCAAAAGAGCCTAAAATCATGTTACCTGGTAGAAATCAAGGGATATTTGATGCCCCCAAAAACTATGTAGGCCTGTATACCCATGCATTCACCACCTCCAACCTTAGGATACCATTGCACCCGTTGGTTTTAGAACTCCTCCAGTATTATGAGGTACAAATTTCTAGGTTCAACCCTTTTGGCCTAGCCAAGCTTACGACATACATTGTGATGTGCAAAGCTTATGGGTTTGAACCATCATTGACTGTGCTTAGGGGTTTTCTGAATTTATACCCTGGAAGAGATTGGTTGACCTTGGCTAAGAGGGGTGAAAGGGATGTGCCCATTCTCATAGATAGGCCGTTTACGAACATCAGGAACTGGAAAGGCAAATTCTTTTACATCCAAAATACCATCATCCCTCCGACCTACCCTGCATTGTTAAACCCATAATTTCAATATGACAAAAAAAGGTTCAACGATCCCTTGCCCTACATTGTGGGAAGGAATCCTTTGTATTAGCGTTTGGCTCGTCATCCAGCTGATTGCCAAACATTCCCTGAACCAATTCTTTTCATGGCTGGCATTGCTGAAAGATGGGAGGGATCTCCTATGGTACCTGAGATTATTTATGATGGAGAAAGTATGTATTTTTTTTGACTAAAATAAGAAATAAAAACTTATCTTTCTGATATTTATCTTATTTACTCCTTCGTGCAGAAATGTCATTCAGAAACTTTGTGGTAGCTGGTGGTGCAAAGGAGGTGAGCTTCATTCCCAAGAATCCCTAAGAGACGAGCTATGGTATGGGCTCTCCATCAGTGTCAATAAATAACAATGATGTGGAAGCCCAGCCCATCGAACCTGTATCCTCTGCTTCTCCGTCAAAGGAACCCATAGATGTGGAAGACCAACTTGTCGAGAATGTTGCTGATTCTGATGAACGAGTCTCTGAAGGACAATTCTCCATCGTAGGACCCTCCGGCATAGGTGAGAGGGTCCGAAGCAGGAAATGTACTAGTGCAAAAGCTGTGAAGTGCGCTTCGAAGAGAAAGCTTGTCCTACCTACTCCTCCCTCTCGAACTACCCGGCAAAAGAGTGCCCAGGGTAAGGCTGTGGAATTTCCAGCCATCGAAGGGCCCAACGGTGATGACATCCATGGTAATGTTTCTTTCCTGTAACAAAAAATTAGATACCAGTAATAATATGTTAACAAATTTATATATGCTGCAGGACTTCCTGATACGAAAGAACTTCCCTCTCCCCTAGCTTGTTACCAACTCGTGGGCCATGTAATCCCACCCAAGTGGAAGGGGGTAATGGACAACGTGTCCATAGAAAGGATATGCAAATTCATGAAAAAATCTATGTCCGACAGTGCATTCTAGACAGCCAACTCAATGCTAGGACAAGGGAGCTGCTCCGTGCTGTCACCAAAGCTCGAGAAGAAATGGATGTTATGCTGAGAAGGGAGAAGGCTAGGGATCAGAAGTATGCAGACCTGAAGAAGAAGTGTGAGGATGCCTTGGAGGATTTTGACAAGAACCCCTTGGTGCAAGATCTCAGAGCTGAGAATGAAAAGCTCAAAGGTCAACTGGCAACGAGCGAGGCTGAATGCAACAAGCTAACTATCGAAGGCTCAAAGGTGGTAGGCTATAAAGAGCAGATATATGTTCTTTCATCCAAGTGTGGAGGCCTCGAAGGAGAGAGAGCGAAGCTGCTGGACCAAGAGATCAAGCTCAGGGAAAAGGTAGATGGGTTAAACCTCCGTCTGAAGATGTTGAAGAAGGATACGGTGGACTTGGTAACCAAGGTCATCCCCTACGTTGCTATGGAACTTTACCATAGCAATGATGTGGGGATTGCAATTGGGAACCTGGTGAATACATCCATATTCCATGGCAAGTGTACCACTTTGGAGGAGATAGCTGCGACGGAGGAACCGGTGAAGCTGGAGGAAGTTCCTTACTACATGGAAACTCATGAAAAAGAGTATGATGATGCAGGTAATCACTAAACTGCTTTAGAGTTCCCTTTCCTTGCAGATGTGACGAAGGACCCAACGACCTCTATTGAGGACCTGCTGGCCAAGAAGCCAAGGAAAGTCGAGCCTTCGTCTCCCTCTAAGAAGACTCCGTCACCCAAGGCTCCCTCCCCAGGTTCAGCTGATCCCACTCATTCCAAAGTTTGATGAAGGCAACCATGTGGTTGTGATTTGATCCCAGGGTGGTATGTACCCTGATTTAAAACAATTTGTCTGTGTTCCGTTCCAGGCTTTGTGCCTGATGAAACAATTAACATTTGGTATGTGTGATGTAGGCTACGGCCTAAGACAATGTTTTGCTTGGTTGGATCGTTAAGGCTACGGCCTGTTTAGACTAGTTAAACTAGTCATTAATCTACATTAAAGCCACTAGGGCTTGCATTTTGCCATGTATGATTCTTTTCTTTTAATTTTACTTGCGTAAAAAAAATTTACAACCTAAGGCGTATGGTAGGTGCATAGCCTCATTGTGTGTAGTTACTTCACCAAGAATATTAGCAATCATATAATTTGATTGCTGACAGAGGGTTGCGACCCACTCCATCTTAGTCCTTTGGGCAGCGAAAGGATTAAAATATCTTAAGGCCATATAGGAAAGTTAATGTGAAGTTGAGGTGGATGTTATGCATATGAGCAAGACATGTTGTTAGTCTTTTTACATCCCTTCGACATTGAAACTTATAAAGCGACTTGGTGGGCAAATCTTTGTTGTATTGAACGAAACAAGAGATTTGAGGGAAATGCGTTATATCATTAAGTGGGTAGGGAGGATTACATCATTTTAAGACATGAATACTAGACGCCTACCATTAATGCTTCTTTCCCCAAATGAGAAGACTGCAAATACATTGATTGAAAGAAAAATAAAAAATGTCCTTAGACATTGTAAGTTTCATACGTAGAAATTACGAAGGGTAGTGCCATTCCAAGTTCTATCAATAGCGTCTCCATCCAGGGTTTCCAACTTGTAGGCTCCGTTGCCATATGCTTCCTTAATAACGTAGGGCCCTTCCCATGTAGGTCCTAGTTTACCCTGGTACTCAACTTTACTTGCGCTATTGAGTCAAAGGACGTATTCTCCTAGTTTGAAGGTCGAAGGCCGAACCTGACTGTTGTAGTATTTTTCGATTTTTTGCTTATGGATAGCCTCCCTGATTGAGGCTATTTCCCTTCGTTCTTCGAGTAGGTCTAGGTTGCTACGGAGTCTTTCTTCGTTGTCTACAACTTTGAAGTTCATGAACCTTTTTGTTTCGACACTTACTTCAGAAGGGATGATGGCTTCCGTGCCATATGTCAAGCTAAAAGGCATCTCCCCATGACTTGACTTTGTATGCGTTCTGGGAGCCCAAAGTGTTGGAATCACTCCTAAACTGTATTTCAAGTATTTATATTTCATATGTAATAGGTAGCTTATTATGGCCTTTATGTTTGTTTAAGGTCTAGCTTATGTAGAAGGCCCATAAGCTTAGGCCCAAGCCCACATAAGAAAGGATGGGAACTAGGAGTGTTGCCCTAGCTTCCCTCCTATAAATACTCTTGTAAACCCTCATTTGAGGGTTGGTTGTTCAAGTTACTCTTTCACATATACTCTACGCCTAAACCTTTCTTTACTTTTACGTGTGTGTGTGTTTGGTATTTGTTCATCCGCCTTATCTCTTTCTATATTACTTGTGTTTGTAAAACTAGTGACCTAACAGTGGTATCAATCGCCTACTAGTTGGGTGAATCGTGTTTGTTTTTGAAGTGGGTTTCGGTCCTACGCCTAAAACGCACCTTGATACTTTGGTTCGCTTAAAAACTTGTTTTTTACACTTTTTAATCCAAGATTCTTGTACTTTCAATGTCTTAAGGTGTTAAAATACGTGTTTTTGGTAAAAAGTTTCAAACTTTATGCGTGGATAGTTGTTTTTTAACGTGTTTTTGTTCTTGGGTGTCGTTCTACGTGTAACCCGTTTAGCAGTTTTGGTACATCGAGTTTCACACTTTTGTGTTCTTTTGGTACTATTGAAGCTATTCCATAACAAAAATCTGGTTTAGAAACACATTTGGGCATAATCTACTTTACGAGTAATCCTACGCGTATGGAAACCCTAAAATTACGCGTAAGATTTTCCTTGGTTTGATCTTCATTTTCCTGGTTTATTCCGTGTTTTCTTACTTGGATAAGTCTGAAAATACGTCGACTTTGGATATCTTTTGCACTGTGATAGTGTAAAAGATCATTTGGGAAAAAACCCTAAACTTACGCATAAGCGTAAGCTTACGCGTAGAAATCCTACGCATAAGATTCACTTTACGCGTAAACTTAGTTCTAAGCATAAGGTAATCCTACGCCTAACTTTCTACGCCTAACTTTTGTCTACGCATAACTTTAGTGCTTTTATCCTACTTACGCGTAAGTTAAATCCTACGCGTAACTCCTTATTGTTACGCGTAACTTTTGGTGTTTTTACGCATAAGTGCTACTTGGTTTCTTGTCTTTTCTACGCCTAAGGACACTTCATCAACAAAGGTTCATTCGACTACAAAGATCCATTTTTACTACACAAGTTTATCAACATGTCTCAACCACCATACTCTAACTATTTCCCTCACACTTATAATCATCAACAACAACAACAATTAACTCCACAACATCAACAATGGAATCAACAACAAGCTATTTATCAACAACAATTTAATCAGCAACATACTCCACAAATTGGTGCAATTCCACCACCACAAATGGTTCAACCACCACCAAGTCTTCAAGTTCAACCCTACACAAACGATTTCATTCAACATCCATCAAGGAACACTATGAAGGAACCCACTTGGTTTGCAAAGATGTGTGAAGCTTTAAGCAGCCAACAATCAATTCATGAAGTTGGATCACTTGATAGACCTCCAATGCTCACTCCAGGAAACTACGATCAATGGGTGATAAGGTTCTTTAGGTTTTGTGATCTGAAGAAGCCACATAGAAAGTTCTTAAAGAAGGTTATCTTGGAAGGTCCATTTGAGATGCCTACTGTTATTGTACCCGGAGATCCAACCGCTGTTCCACCAAGAGATGAACAAACCAACATTGCTACTGTTGCAGATCTAAATGCTACAGAACTTCTACACTATGAAGCTGATGAACTTGCAATGGAATACATCCTCTTAGGATTACCAAACCCAATTCTTCGTAGTGTTGATGCTCAAAAGACTGCACAAAAAATGTGGGATCATATTCGTCTTCTTATGGAAGGATCTGTACTCAATCAGGAGGATTTGGAATCCAAAATTTACTTGGCTTATGAACACTTCATGATTGAACCTGGAGAGACACTAGAGTCCTATCATCATCGATTTTCAGACATCATCAATGATTTGGATAAACACAACATCATCATGCCAAGAATTGCAGTGAATACTAAGTTCCTGAGTAGTCTTGGTCCTGAATGGGAGAAGTATGTCATTTTTCTCCGTCCAGCGAAGAATATGCATCATTCTACTTATGGATTGTTGTACGATTACTTGAAGCCTCATGAAAAGGAAGTTGATCGGGAAAGGATTCTCCGTGCTCAAATTGCTAAACAGTCACATCCGGATAATCAACAACTTGCCTTGTATGCTCAACAGAATTATCCCTCTCAACCAGCAACTCAACCAACTGCTTCAAACACACCTTCACAGCAACAACCTCAACAAAATCAATTGGTTCCATACAACAACAATGCTCAAGCATATGTCAGTGAAGCGACTGAGGAAATCGATCCGTTCGAAGCATTGCAACAAGGATTTGTGATGATTGCTAATGCTTTTGGCCGTTACACCAACAAATCCAACAATCGTATTCGTTCCTTATCTAACACACGGACTCAAGCTGTTGTGAACAATGGACGTGTTGAAGTTCAGAATCGTGATTATGGTCGTCAAATGGGCGGTGGTCAAGGGTTTAATGCTGTGGGTAGGAATAACAACAGAGCTCAAGTGGTGGAACAGGGAAATGCTCAGAATCGATTAAATGGTCTTAGATGCTACAACTGCAATGAGAAGGGACACCTGGCTAATGCATGCCCAAAGCCGAGGACTAGGGGAAGTGGTTATTTCAAAGAGGCTTTACTTTTGGCTCTTAAGGATAAAGCTGGTGGATCTCTCACAGACAAAGAACAGAGCTTTATGGCAGATGCAGACTCAGATGATGATATGGAGGACTTGCAGGCCAATGCAGCTGTTATGTTGATGGCTAATATGCAAGAGTTACACATGAGTGAAACAGGCCCAGTGTATGACACTGATGGCTTGTCTCAGGTACCCGAACAAACCATCATCATATCTGAACTTATATCTCCGTCAATATCTGAATCCGGCACGGCTCAGAATGTTCAAAATGAGTCATCTACATCTTATTCTGACGATTTTCAAATAAACCCCGTAGTTACATTTGACGATCCAGATGACCTTATGGTTTCCCTTGATAATCAAATTGACTCCGTGGTTATACTTGAGGATCTAAATAATGATCATGTTGTGACTCACGTTGAACAAGATGAACCTTTGCCTCATCCAGATCTTGTTCTGTTACTTAAAGACCAACAATCCCAAATTGATGAATGTGTTGCATTAAATCAAACCTTAAAAAGTAAAAATGCACTGTTAACCAAGGATTTTGAATGCTTACAAATGCAACTCAACTTTTTCAAAACTCAAGAAAACCGTGAAAAAGGTTTTGAAGCCGCTTTTGCAAAATCTCATCAAAACGAAAAATATTTAGAGAGACAGATGCGTGATCTAGCCGCCTCGAAGAATGCTTTGTTGTCTGAATTAGAACAACTCAAACATGAACATAAAAAGCAAATTAACGCTCTCACCTTGGAAAATCAAAAAGCTAAGGCTGAGTTGTTAACTTGTCAAAAACAGTTCTCCGCATACAAAAAGCATTCAACGAATCGGGTGGATGACCTTCTTGAAGAAATTATCGGCTTGCAAAACAAACTTAAAGAGTTTAAAACTGTTGTTTACAAACATGGTGAATCAGTAACAGCTATTGAAAAGTTTACCTTAAAACCCAATCCAAAAGGATATGGAAAAAATCTAGCTGATTACAAACCAAAGCTTTCACTAAAAACATTCAAACCAACTCCTGAAGTTTCCAGTGCAGAATACAAAATTGATAATACTGTTATGAGTGTTGTTGAATATCATCGTCAAGAGGAATTAGATGCAGAAGACGAGAGTCGATCACAATTAAAAAACGTTGTTTACAACAAACCTTTTAATTATAAAAACGCGGTCACTTTCGTCACACCAACGGATTCTTCTAACACACCAATGGTTATCATCAAAACACCTGAGTCTTCTAATGTCAATCCCAAAACAGATTTTGCACAAACTTAGGGTTCTTTACCTTCCATTAGTGAAGTAAACTCAAAACCTGAAAATCGAAAAATTCTTCGATATTTTGACATTTTCATGGCTGACCTCAAAATTTTACAACATGAGATAGAATATCTCTCTGAAATCAAAGTTGAACATTTTCAATCGCCTCTGGCGCGAGAACAAAGAGACATTTTTCAGAAAAATCTTTTACCTAATGTTAAAAACTTGAAAAGTTATGCAATTGCCTGGGAAAAGGATTTTCATAAGGAACTTGGGGTAATGAAAAACGTTTTCGAGAAAACAGAAACATCTATTTCTAACACTAAACGCAAAAAGAAAATGTTGAGAAAAGATGTTGATCGACACTTGGAAGATGTTATCTGTGCTGATATCCATAATGTTGTGTTACTTCATGCCTTGCCATTTGCATCTGATTATATCTCTGCTGATATTGTCGAAAACGTTGTAACTGTTGAGAACACCGATAATGTGCTTCAGATCGAGTCTTTAAAAGCTGAAAATAAACGATTACTCAATGAAATTTACAATGCAAAACGTCGTCTTCATTGGTGTGAAAAAGATATTCACAATCATCAACTTAGTTTTCAAAAGAAAATCGCTCAGTTGAGTGCAAAATCTTCTGATCCTAAAATTGAGCAACTGGATGATCAAAACGTGTCTTTGAAAAGTCAAATCTCAAAATATGAACAAGAACTTTTAAAAGTTAAACAGGAATATGGTGTCATATTTGATTTGCTCAATAAGACTCGTCATGAAGCATCAAACGAACTTGATCACTATCTTGCTCACACTAGAGAAGTCATGAATTTTGCTGGTAATATTCGTTCTGAAAATCAAGATTTGATTCACACTATCTCTAAGTTAAGAGAAATGTTAGGAAAGTATGAACAACTTCCGCCTACCGTGATTAAGAGATTAGCACCAGTCACACTTAGTAATCGTGAACCTAGAATCCCTACTGCCAAATCACAAGTTGCTAATGTGTTTCCCTCTACTGAAACAGGAATAGTTGCTTCTTTTCCAAACGTCCGCACTTCACAGCCTAGGAGCACTCAATCGAAGAATAGGAAGTTGCGACCTAAGAAAAGAACAATAAGGAATGCTAAAGTAGAAGAACACCCTAGGACTCTGAATAAGACTCATGCTGCGTCCACTATAGATGTTGCGTCTGACAAATGTAATAGAAATAGTGATGTAATGAATGCTAAACCGTTAAGTACTTTTGATATTCAGACTGATGCACCTTGTGTTATTTGTCGGAAGAGTATGAATTCTGATTGTCATGACAAATGTGTTGCTAAAGCTATAATCTCTTGATTACGGAATTCTAAGAATCGGAATATCTCTAGGCCCACTAATCATTCTAAGTCTGTGCTTGGTAGACCGCCTTCTTTAGATTCTAAGGCAAACTTTACTGTCACTGTAGCTCCAGTTTCACCTCCTCGGAATGTAGTACCACCTAGTGCTTTCACTAAGACTAAAGCAAAGAGTAGTTATAGATGGCAGAAATGGATATATAACACACTAGGATTTAAATGGATGCCTAAAGTCATTAATGTGTGCATGTCTCATATACCTACTTCGGAACCCTCTAACATTTCGGGTTCCACATCTACTTCTATTCCATCTGTGTCGTCTGTGTGTAATGCAGGTGATACAGATCATTCTCTGGATTGTTGATAGCGGATGTTCCCGACACATGACAGGCAACCTTAAACTGTTATCAAACTTTATTGCAAAGTTCATTGGCACTGTCAGGTTCGGGAATGATCACTTCGCAGCTATCATGGGCTACGGAGACTATGTTAATGGGAACATCGAAATTAGCAGGGTTTACTATGTGGAAGGCCTCGGTCACAATCTGTTTTCAGTAGGTCAATTTTGTGATGGATATTTGGAGGTTGCTTTCAGGGAGAAAACTTGTTTCATTCGTGATCTACAAGGAAATGACCTTATGTCTGGCTCGCGTAATTCTAGTCTCTACACTATCTCTATGCAAGACATGGTTGCTTCCTCTCCCATCTGCTTACTTTCAAAGGCAACATCTACAAAATCCTGGCTATGGCACCGTCGTCTCTCACATCTAAACTTTCAAACCATCACCAACCTTGCTCGACATAAACTAGTTGAAGGACTCCCACGATTCCGATATTCAAAAGATCACCTTTGCTCAGCCTGTGAACAAGGGAAAAGCACTCATGCTCATTTTCCTTCAAAGGTGGAACACAGCTCTCAGCATGTGCTTCATCTTCTTCACATGGATTTGTGTGGCCCGATGCGCGTGCAAACGATCAATGGCAAACGCTACATCTTAGTAATTGTTGATGACTACTCACGATGGACTTGGGTCTACTTTCTTCGAAGCAAAGACCAAGCTCCACAAATGATCATCACCTTTCTTACAAATATACAGGTTCAGCTCCGCAACACCATCAGGATAATTAGAACAGACAAAGGAACTGAATTTGTTAACAAAACCCTTCGTGAATTCTATGAGAAATTGGGAATTCAGCATCAAACATCTATTGCACGTACACCTGAACAAAACGGAGTTGTTGAAAGACGAAACCGAACGTTAGTGGAAGCTGCAAGAACAATGTTAATCAATGCTAAACTTCCAGATTACTTATGGGCAGAAGCTGTATCTACTGCATGCTATACTCAAAACCGTTCTATGATCACAAAACGCCACAACAAAACACCTTTCGAGCTTGTCCACAACTATAAACCGAACCTCAAACACTTTCATGTATTTGGATCCCTGTGCTATCCGAATAATGATCGTGATGATTTTGGAAAGCTCAAAGCCAAAGCTGATATTGGAGTCTTTATTGGATACTGTGACAATTCTAAAGGTTTCCGAATCTGGAATCGTCGAACTAAGGAGGTAATGGAAATGATTCATGCTCATTTTGATGAACTCACGGAAATAGCTTCTGAGTACAACATCTTAGAACCCGGTCATAACCGTTTAAACTTCCCTCAACCCCCATCATCAGCTGAACAAAGCCCCCAGCTAACTCGTCAAGAAATGGAAAGGTTATTTGCTCCTCTGTTCTGTGACGATATTGATGAACGTGCTCCAGGTGTATCCGCTGTTTCCGCTGCACAACCTGATAATATTCCTATACCTGATACACCTGCTACAACAACTACTGTTGAAGATGCACCTACACCAGTTGACTCCAACACAACAGTTGAACACACCGCTTCCAACAATGATGAACCAGCTGATGATATTCTGAATGAAGTACCCCCACCTGCAGATTTTGATCCAAATGCGTTCTTCAACCCGTTTGCTATTGAGACTGCTGCACCAGATGTCGCGGAATCTTCAACAAACCATTTGAATCCACAGAATCTGCACAATGTATACCAACATCAACCCTCTACACATAGATGGACAAAAGACCATCCTCTGGCTAATATTATTGGCAACCCGAATCAACCAGTCGTTACGAGACAACGTCTTCACTCAGATGGTGAACATTGCATTTATGCACTCACTGTCTGCCAATCTGAACCTAAAAACATTAAAGACGCAATGACAAAAGACAACTGGATTGAATCCATGCAAGAAGAACTCAACCAATTCAAACGTCTTGAAGTATGGGAACTGGTTGAAAGACCAACAGGAGTCTACGTCATTGGTTTAAAATGGATTTGGAAAAACAAATTGGATGCTGAAGGGAATGTCATCCGAAACAAGTCACGTCTAGTTGCTAAGGGTTATCGTCAGGAAGAGGGAATAGACTTTGAAGAATCTTTTGCTCCGGTTGCTCGTCTTGAGGCTGTTCGGATATTTCTCGCGTTCGCAGCTCATATGAATATGACGGTCTATCAGATGGATGTCAAAACGGCGTTTCTCAATGGACAACTTAAAGAAACGGTCTATGTCAGCCAACCAGATGGATTCGTTGATCCTGAGTTCCCGAACCATGTCTACAAACTGAACCAAGCTCTTTATGGTCTCAAACAAGCCCCTCGGGCATGGTACGATAAGCTATCATCTTTCCTCATTGCCAATAATTTCACCAAAGGCTCTGTTGACCCAACTCTTTTTATACAATATCACGGGGCACATATCTTAATTGTTCAAATTTACGTGGATGACATCATTTTTGGGTCTACACATAAAAAGTTTTCAACCGCTTTTGCAAAACTAATGAAGAAAATTTTTGAAATGTCCATGATGGGTGAACTCACGTTCTTTCTAGGATTGCAAGTTCATCAATCACCCCGTGGTATTTTCTTGAGTCAGTCCAAATATTCCCTTGAACTGTTAAACAAATTTGGAATGACAACCTGTGACACTTATGCCACACCAATGGCTCATACCAAGAAGTTAGATGATGATTTACATGGGAAAATAGTTGACCCTACCAAATACCGAAGTATTATTGGGTCCCTCATGTATCTAACAGCTAGCAGACCTGATATTGTCTTTGCCGTTTATCTATGCTCCCGCTATCAGAAACTGAAACCCACCTCTCTGAGGCTAAAAGAATCCTCCGATACATCAAGGGAACCATTAACTTGGGGATCTGGTATCCGAAGGATTCTGGTTTTGAACTAATCGCTTTTTCAGACGCTGACCACGCAGGATGCTTAGACTCAAGGAAAAGTACTTCAGGAGCTCTACAATTTCTTGGTGATAAACTGGTGTCTTGGCAATCAAAGAAGCAGGATTGTACATCGCTGTCATCAACCGAAGCAGAATATGTAGCCATGTCCGCATGTTGTGCTCAAGTCAACTGGATGAGAACACAACTCAAAGACTATGGTTACGTATTCGACAGAATCCCGATGTACTGCGACAATCGGAGTGCCATTGCGATCTCGTGCAACTCAGTTCAGCACTCGAAATCTGTTAGGAATTAGAAATTCCATAGTGAAGAGTCAGTCACCCCAAATATAATCTAGCATAAGTTAGCTCGTAGACATATCGTTATTTACTGTTTTATTAGTTAGTTATTTAGTTTAGAGCAACACCGTGGAGGAAGGACGGGTCTTTACCCATTGTATGCCTGATCCACAGTCCGAAGGAGGACGTTTAGTTTGTAACTATATATACCCTCTACCTCCCAAGGTAGAGGGTTGGACCTTTCATTCATCTTAATCTAACCTTCTATGTTTTCTTTCACTTTCTCTCTCTAGAAAGGCTCCCACTTTCTCTCTCTAAAACCTCTAAATAATTCGACCATATTATTGTTTGTTATGTGTTTATGAAATCCAATATCCAACAATTGGTATCAAGAGCCATGGTTAGATCATCTCTTACATATCTTTGGATTTCTAGTGGTTTTTAGGTGGTTTTTGAGTTTGAGAAAGTTTTGTGGTTTTTGCATCATTTGGTTGATTTCTAGTGTTAAAGTTTGGATTTTGATTGTACTTTTTGGTTTAGGATCATCATAAGTGTTCAGGTTGTGATTTGAAAGGCTTGAATCATCGTGGTTGGGTTGTTTTTGGATTGAAAAGTGTGATTTGGAAGTTTTTCAAGTTAGCGACTTGGCTCACGGTATAACCTTCTTGCTAGCGATTTGCTTCAGAAATAATTAGCGAGTTGTGGTGTTGTTTGGTGGCGAGTTGACCCTAGCGATTTTCTTCAGAAATAATTAGCGAGTTGTGGTGTTGTTTGGTGGCGAGTTGACCTTTAGAGACAAGCAGACAAAAAGTACACTTAGTGGATTCTCCACTACGGGTAGCGACTTGGGTAGCGACTTGGGTAGCGACTTGGGTAGCGACTTGGTGTTAGCGATTTGGTGCTTAGCGAGTTTCTCTTTAGCGACTTGACAACTTAGCGACTTGGAGCTTAGCGACTTGCTGTCAAAATTTTCCTAGCGACTTGGTTCTTAGCGAGTTGCTCTTTAGCGACTTAGCTGTTTAGCGACTTGGTGCTTAGCGACTTGGTGCTTAGCGACTTGGTTCAAGTGTTATAGCGACTTGGTTGATTTTTTCGAAGAAGAGGTTTGACCAAAGTTGACTTTTTACGTCAAAACTTCAAACGGCCATAACTTTTGATCCGTAACTCCGTTTTCAGCGAAATACCTGTCAAAACGACCGGAACAGGCTGAATATTGTGAGGTTTCACCACGATGTCGTGAAACGAATTTTTAGAGGCCCAAATCCCCTCCGAAAGGAAGTTATTGAGGTTTTAAGTTTTTAGACCCAAAAATTCTCCGTAAAAACGTGCATCAACCAATCCAAATCTCAACCAATCAACATCTCTGCTTATCCCACAAACAATCATAAGACCTAACACACAATTGTCTATCATTGTGTCGATCCATCAGTCGTCTTAACACATTCCATTGGTCATTGCTTAACGGTTTGGTCTTGATTTTAGTAAAATCCCGCGAAAGATTTTATTTCTCGGTTTGAATCATAGACTTGTAAAATCCCGTGCATTCTACAACATCATGTCCTACTCTACTGACCCAGTGATTTCAGAAGTACTCAAACTGTATGATGCTGTAGACAACCATGAGAATACTAGCTATTCTGATCGAATACAGATGATGGAATCAATCAATGATGACTTGAGTTCTTCATGCTCTGAGTCCAATGAAAAAGAATTGCACCTGCTTGGACTACAGAATGCCATGCAAAAGGAAAGTAGCATTGAACCTTATCATCTACTTCACTCACACCTCATGTTACTCACACCGATAAGAATGGAACGAACATGCGTTGCCATTTTCCGTCAAGACTTATCCACATTAACAGGAACGTTACTATTGAACTTAGAACAATTAGAACAACAACTTAATAAAGAAAAGGTTCAAAAGGGTAGTTCCAGTGCTGCACTTCAAGTGATCCACAACCAATTTCAATCATTCATAAGTAGGGAATTCACATCAGATTATGATCAAGACATGACTGAAGTGTCTTTCAAGAAACACACTGGAATGGAAATTAGTGTGTTAACAGAGACACTTATCCATCTCATGGATAATGTGGAGAAGTATATTGAGGAAGTTACTCAGACAGATGAAAAAGTGGATGAGTGTCTGGTGCAGTTGAGAGATTGTTGTGATAAGTTGGGTAATGTACCTGTTGAAGAATCGGGTGTTGCTGAATGCAGAATGTCTGAGACAACAAATAATGATGAGTCGGGTAAAACACCAGATGATGGATCAGTTGGCACTGAATACAGAGGCTCAGAGATTGATAAGCTTGACACGTCCAGCGGTCCAGTGACTATTGTTATACATGATGTGGATGCAGATATCAGACCAGAAATTGAGCAGGTGTCATGTAATGAGGTACCCTTTACTGTTCAACATAGTGCATCTGCTAAAGTACTTAAACAAACTGATCATGATGCTGAACATGACTTTCATGAATATTCTGTTACTGAGGCTGAGTCTGAGATTAAGTGTTTCAAAACAAACAATAAGGTTGATAAAAAGGCTTTTGATGAACTTTCAAACAAATTCTCAAATCTTGAAAAACATTGCATTTCACTTGAAATTGCGATACAAAGTAAAGAAGAAAGTTTCCAAATTAACAAACCATGTAAAAATCTGGAACTTCCTGAATTCCATGAACTTTTTGAAATGAACACTTTGAAAGCTCAGCTTCAAGACAAAGAATCAACCATCAACAATTTGAAGAAACATATTTCTGGTATGCATGTGAAAAGTAATTTGGTTACAAGTAATTCTGATGTTAATGCTATTGATGATATTCAAATGAGAAATGATGAATTAGCTGTTTGTGTGGCCAAATTACTAAAGGAAAATGAGTCTTTGAGAAAGAATCACATAGAACTAAGTGACTCTGTCAAAGAAGCTAGAACTAAGTCAATGGAAACAAACTCTTTGATAGAAAAAATTGATGATCTCAAAGCTCAACTTCAGGAAAAGAGTTTCGCTATTGTTGCTTTAAAAAATGAGCTCAGAAAAACAACAGGGAATAGTGTGAACACTAAGTTTTCAAAACCATCAAACTTGGGGAAACCAGTTATTAGACAACCGAATGCGTTTAGATCTGAACGACCAAAATTTTCAAAAACGCGGTTTGCCTCCCAAGTTGATGCGAAACAAGTTTTGACAAAACCAGTCACTTCACCTCACTTGCCTAGGAAAATTGATATGAATGACTTGTATAAGAACTCTTATCTTGAAATGGCTAGAAAGAAGGCACATAATCGTAAAGATGGAATTTTAGGTGTAAGACCTAGGATGATGAATTCTTCAAAATTTCAAGGCACTGCTAGTAGTTCTAAACCATTACCTAGGAACACTAATCTAAAGACTAGGGATTGGCGTACATCTAAGAGTAGTTGCGTTTCGATTAAAGCTATTCCCATAGCAGATCACTCTAAGAAATCTAGATCAATTTCTGAATCCAAACAAGCTGTTTGCTCAAAGTGTCTGAAATGTATCTTTAATGCTAATCATGATAAATGTTTCACAAAATCCCTGAAGAATGTAAATGCTCATGCAATGGTACAACCTGTTAAGTCTAGGATTCACACTAAGTCATCCACAGTGCAAATGAAGCAAATGAAACCAAAAGCCTCACCTAGATGGTTACCAACTGCTAAATCTTTGGAAACTAGGAATAAGGATAAGTCTCTCACTATGCATAAGATGCCTAACAATCCTATACCTTGCCATAAGTGGATACCATCTGGTAGAATTTTTAAGGATACCAGACTTAGGTGGATACCTACAGGAAAGATGTTTACCAATAGCATTCTCAATGTTGACCGTGAAACCCCAAAGGGTTTGGATACTGATGTCACTAACCATAATATATGCAATCAAGTTTGTAATATTAGTGCAGGTAGTCCTTACTCAGTTGCAGATACTTCGATCCTTCAATACATGGACTGGCTTAAAGTATGGATAACAAAAGGATTGATATCTCATAATTCATGGGTTCTAGTTACTCAACATTGATATTCAATCGGCTATGACGTCTGCTCACATCAGTTCAGACCTCGTACTTCATCATTATGGCGTCTGCAGATAACACTTCAGGCCCCGTTCATCAAAGAAAAGAAAGGTGTACGCTTCAGTGCGCTTTATCTTCTTAAGAAGAGAAATCTTCATGTTTATGACCATTCTCATCGACATTCTTCATCAACATGCTTCATGCTTTTTCCATGCGCTTCAGTCATCAAGTGAACCGGACTACTGATAATTACTCTTATTCCTCTTGCTCAATATAATGAAGATGGTGACATCATGTGCTAATTTTGCGGGGGAGAAGTGTGAATAGAATACATTTGGCTGATAATCACTTGGTTAATCAAGAATGGCATCTCTGTATGCAATTCTTGAGGGGGAGAAGAAGTGTGAATTTTTGCATGGTTGACTGATATTTGAGAATATATGGTCAAACGGCTCCTAACCCATGTAAGAACCGAGATTCTTCTTATCGGATCATCTTCACATGTAGTTTCTTCTAAGAGCCGTTGGGTTGACATCTTCACACGGGCTGGTATGATTAAATGACAAAGTGCTTCTAGTTGCTGGGCTGATTTCTTTGATGAACATCTTTCTGTTCTTGTTTGATTGGGAGGGACTTTAATTAAGGGGATTTGCTATTTACAAGTTAACGGGAATGCCTTTGGTGTGAAGAAGATGTTAACTGTCTATTTCCCCATTCGGATAATCTTGAAGAAGGTCGAGTCTACAGTCTAATCCACATTTGAAAGCTACATGATTAGAAGACTAAAGACGAATTGCATTTGATGATCTAAAGACTTCTTCTTAATCCGGGGCTGAGAAGAACACTTGAAAATCTTCG
Source organism: Chrysanthemum seticuspe (assembly GCA_019973895.1). Classification (NCBI taxonomy): domain Eukaryota; kingdom Viridiplantae; phylum Streptophyta; class Magnoliopsida; order Asterales; family Asteraceae; genus Chrysanthemum; species Chrysanthemum seticuspe. The sequence continues at coordinate 169,112,547 of BPTQ01000005.1, read as the reverse complement.
TCAGTTTAGGGGAGAGCACTAATTGGGGGAGATTGAAAAGCCAAAATTTAATCCCTAATTAGACTTGCTCAGATTCTTTAGCAATGATTCATTGCTTGATTTTTGATGACACTCCTCCAACGCCTAATGCTTCAATTACTAAGGATAAATGGGATTTATTGTTTGGGATTCATTGTTTCAAGATATGTTTGATGAGTATTTCCAACCGCTAGCGAATGTTGATCATCTAAGAAGTACAACTCAGACTACTCAAGAAACCCAATCTCCAGTTATTCCTCAAGGCGTTGATTATGACTATCATAATATTGCAGTTGCACTCATGAATAATGATCCGCTCTTTGGTATTCCTTTACCAAATCTTCTCGGATTATTGTTCATGAATAATGATCCGCTCTTTGGTATTTCTTTGCCAAATCTTCACGGATTATTATTCCTCTCATTGTGCACGCTATAAATCAACCACATGAACATTAAGGAAATTGACCACCTCATCCGCTCGAAGACATTATTGGTGAACCTTCCATATCAGTCTCTACATGTATACCTTTAGGAAGAATGCATTGATGATTGAGGAATCATTTGCTTCGGTTCATTCAGTGGGTCAATGTACATCCGGTTGTATGTTTATTCACGTGTTGGGCATCTGACACAAGTTGATTACTTCAGATTTAATCATCTATCACTTATTTGAGATTGAAGTTGAATTTCCCTAAGGCGTGTTCTTATTTGATAAACTTGCTCGGGCTTAAGAATTTGAGTTGAAGACTTGGTTTATCTAGTTACCAGCAGTCGGGATGTATTGAAGACCTGGTTAACTATCACTTTAAGGAGTTACGTTGTTTTACTCAGTGTCACACGCAGATGTCGTTGTGGATAATCGCAAGAGGTGTTAATGTCTCATACTTTGGTTGAGTATCGAGCACTTAGAGATTTGCTTGGTGCATAAATTCTCAACACCGTTCTTCCATTATTAAGTGCAAGCTTGAGATACATGTGTGGGGAATTCGTCTTTTGTTTCAAGTTAGGTATATCAAGTTTTCTTCTTTAGTGGTTACTTCAAGTTGTCTTCATTTGGGTTGATAAAGATAGTCAGAGAGAGTTTCTGTTGCAGTTGATTCTCACAGGATTCAGTTGAGCTAATTGTTTGTTCTTCTCTATTTCAAGAATATTGGGTATGTATAATGTGTTACTTCAGTGTTCAGTTGGAAGAAATATGAGAAGAATATTTGGAGCGTGAGATGATATTGCTTATCGACATCTTCGATATGGTTATGATAAAGTTCTTCTGGTTATTGCTTCATGTACACTGTGGACGCACAACATGTTCACATGATCGAGCTTATTCAGTTATTCCGGAGTTGATATCCACAGAGATGATCAGTGATTCAACATGTTACTTGGATGTCATAGTCTTCACTTTTGTTGGGTACTTATGTACATTATGGGCTGATTGGTTATATGGAAGATAACTGGAATGCACTTGGTAAAATGAAGATGTTGATATATTGTTCCCCTAACTAGACAACTGGTCAATCTCGAAGAGTAAGGTGTACATCGGGGATGCACAACAAGTTCATGTGATCGGTCGTAATCAGTTAATCCGGATTTGATAACCACTGAGACGATCAATGTTTCAACCTGTTACTTCGGTGTTCTCGTGTTCTTCAGGGTGCTGAGCTTCAATCAATGAGACCGCTTTGTATTCAACTCTACTTCTTAGGGAAATGGTCTTTATTCGATGTTTGTCGGTTTGGGGGGGAAGCTACCAAAGATTCAAATTGAGAAGGCTCATGTTCAGACGATTTTCTTAGAAGCCTCGGATGCTTTGGTGGCGAAAGTTTAAGAGATGTTGATTCCTTTCTTCTACAACGTGCTGAACGATATCTTTATCTCGGTACTCATTTCATCATTCTCTTAAACTAATTTATCTCTTGTAAATATTTATTCGAAAAACAAAATACAAAAATATAAAACCAGCAAAACAAAATACAAAAATATAAAACCAACAAAAAGAAAATAGAAAAATATAAAATCTTCAAAAAAAAAAAAAAAAAAAAAAAAAAAAAAATTGAAAAAAAGACCAAAAATATGTTTTCCAAGACATGTCTTCTGGTATCGATAACATCTACGGTCTTAGAAATGTCATTCAATAATGGCACGGGACTTTAGATGAAGTTCGAGCAGGAGGTGTAAATATTTCTTTCTAAACATGTCACAAATCTAATGGCTTGCAGTTACTTCAGACTGTAACCCGTGCTTAATCAATGGCTTGCTATTATTTCAGATAGCAACCCGTTCTTTAAAGGAAGGAAAGTGTTGCGCTAAATCTATTTTCAAAATATTTCGTGCACTTATCCTAAAACTAATGAGGAAAGTATGTCGAAGGACTGCTGTTCCTACACAAATGTTTTTCCGTCTAAAATTCTTCAGAAAAATATTTGTTGTGTTTTCAAAAATGGTGGAAAATGAGTTGCTTAAAATCTATCAGATTCAGAGTTTTTGTGAAAATTGAAAACTCAATCAATGACTTCAGCGCTTTTAATCTTTTCAGAAAATAAGTCATTGATTGAGGGGGAGAATGTTTTCAAATTTATATCATCTAACGGACTTTCTTAATTATCCTACATGCTTATCTGAAAAAATATAATTGCCTATGTTGAAGGACTAGGTTTCTAGGATATGATTGTTAGGTTTAGATGATTAGAGTTTGAGAAACACATTATACCCATACCTTACATGATCTGATTGATATGTTGGATTGACTTTTATTAGTCGATTGTTGTTTGGGTGTTGTCGACCACCATATATTTGTATGTGTGTTCACTAACATATGCAGGTATATTGGTATATAAGAATGTTCCCGATCCGGATCCCACTAATGAACATGATTGGATGCCGAAAGGAAAGGGTAACGATATCTTGGGTTGACAGATGAAGAAACGGAGCTTAACTGGACTTCAATGGAGAGTTGGCATGAAATGCAACGTAAGAGGTCTTACTGCATCAGCAGATGGTTTTCTTCAGCAAGTGAAGAAACGGAGCTTAATTGGACCTCAGTTGGCATTCAAAATGCAACGTAAGAAGAAGTCTCACTGCATTTGCAGACGGTTTTTCTTCCAACCCTACAACAACAACAACGGAAGCTTCTCAACCACTAACGAATCTTTGTGCAGGATACCATTTTTAAACAATTTTTGAGTAAATTGAATTAAATTGTTTTGAAAATGGAAAAATGTTGTTTTGAAAATATATTGGACTAAATTTTGAAAATCACCGGACTTCTTTTTAACAAAACCTAAGTCACTCAATTATTGACTTCTGTCATCGATTGAGGGGGAGAGTGATTTAAAATAAATTATTTTCAAACAACATTGCTTCATAAAAGTCCGTGTGTACGTAAATAAGTGGTGATCTAAAGATTTAATGTTATGTCATGGTATGATTTTTTCTTTAGAATCAAGGTCTTTCAAAATGAAATTTTTTCTGTTCTTGTTTGATTGTGAAATGATTCTGTTTTACTTAAAAGATCTCTTAAAAACTATCATACCTGACACTAACAATCTTTAATGTCTTAAAATGGTTCTTATCTGTCATCTTTCAAAGTTAAATCTTGCCACGTCTTTCACCAAAGTTCTCTAAATTAATTAAATCTTTTGGGATCACTAATCTCAAATGGTTTGAAATCTTTGATTGGGTGAGAGATTGTGATTTAAATCTCAAATCTGTTTTAATGGAATTGGTTTTAGTCCTTTAAAGGCACTCCTGCCTCCATGTGCCAAACGATTTCAAATACATAATGCACATGTTGAGGAGGAGGATTTATCCAAAAACCAGATGAGTATTTAAACAAGGCCACATTTTCTCCCATGTTTTCTAAACCTAATTAAATCACTTGGGATCCAAAATCTCAAAGGGTTTGATATTTTTGATCAGGGGAGAATTTGTGATTTAATAATGAAATTTGATAAAAGGTGATCGATTTGATGAAATTGTGCAGGCTGCTCTCTCATATGTGCTAAACGCTTTCGAATCTAGAAGCACATATTGAGGGGGAGCATAACTATCGAGGTACAAAAGCTTTTTAAAGAGATTTATAAAGTACCTTGATTGAGTTTTCAAATGGTTTCTTAATGGCTTTTGTGATCGTGGATGTACTTCAAAAGAACTCTTGCCTCTATGTGATAAAATGATTTTAAATATCCTACGCACATATTGAGGGGGAGAATTTTACCATGAAAATCAAATGGCTTTTTCGTATGAAAATTGTGATCAAAGAAAATATTTCAAAGTCCTCTTGCCTCCTTGTGCTAAACAATTTATAAATCATACGCACATGTTGAGGGGGAGGTTTTATAAATGATCAAAACTATTAAGGTACAAAATGCTTTGATCTCATATCACAAGTACCTTGATTGGTTTTCCAAATGATTTTTCAATTGGTTTCGAGAAGGAATGAACAATACCAAAAGACCGACCAAATTTACTTTATGCATGGTGTTATAAGGATGGTTAGGTTAGGTATTTGTTCCCACGATCCGCCAGAACCAGAGGGATCTACCCAGGGACAATTCACCAGATAGTGTAGAGTCCTTAGGTACGATGAAAAAGGGAGAAAAATGAGAAATGGGAAGAGTGCGGACTGAGACAAAGCTAGTACTGGAATAATCCCAACAAGGTTCTAGTTATGAAGTCTCGGTAAGCACTGAAGGGGTTGAAGAATGAAAAAGAAATGAATGTGAAAAAGGGTGAAAAGAAATAGCCCTCCATCAATTCAACCTTAGGGCAGAAACCGGGTTCAATACATATGCTACTGGTTGTTACTAAGGTAACACTGGTATTGAAGACAAGACGTCATGGACCCAGTGACGCACTGCACTAAACTTCCCAAGCCACTCAAGTTCCTCTTAAAAGGGCTTGTTTCAATTCTCACGGGGAACCTACATAATCTATCGACTTTCTCTTAGAGATTGTTGATATTGAAGAAGGAGACCCTCTCCCTAGTCTCCGGCAAAGGAACCAAAAATGCACTATTGAGTCTAGAGCCAAGAGATCATCCACAATATCTCATTAGGACACTAAATTCTTGAAGACTTGCTTTTTCACACAATGTGGAAAGTAAGTATATATTAAGAGTCCTACGCATTATCCTTGTGGTATTGCCAGAACATCCGAGTGATATGGAAATATTCACGATGAAGATGGAAATCCTTCTAGAGCCAACATCAAACAAGCTCTTGGTGGGTGACATGTGAGATCTTCTCGTAAGATCAAACTTGTGACAACTGGATAGAAACAATGGGGAGATTCATTCTTGAATCAACCTTGGTCCAGGAATGGAATTGACGAATACTTTTGGAAAACCCGTTCGATGTGCAAACCTTCTTTTCTCTAGCACGTCGAATGTGTATTCATTTCAAATTCAAAAAGTATATCTGATTGAAAAATACTTTTAGAAAAACCGTTCGATGTGCGAATCTCTTCTTTTCGCTAGCACGTCGAATGTGTACTCATTCTCTAATACAAAAAGTATTTTGATTGAAAATTGATCTTTCTCATAAAACCTTCGTCGTATTGCAAAACTCTTTCTTCAAGCAATACGCGATTGTTTTTCAAATCATTTTTCATCAATCAGTGAATCTCAATTTGCTGGTTCACTCACTCCGTGTTGTCTTCTTTGAGACGTTCCGGTTTGAGAACAGCTAGAACAGCTGCGAAACCCTGTCAAGGAGATTCTTAGGAATCCTACCTGATCACAGGCAGTACTTGTACTGATCAACGGGGAACCGTGGGCCGTGTACCTCAATTCAACGAAAGTGATCAAAGACACTTTCGTGTGTTTTACTGCTAACTGTTGTTTGCAGGTACATTTTGACGGTTGCAGCTGATCAGAATTGAGGAGTCAATCCAAAGCCGCATGCTCACAGCATCCACACTTAATTTGAAGAAATCATGACTGGTGCATATTTACATAACCTGGCTCTGATATTTCATTCTATGCTTATGCTTCGCTGCTGCAAATATCATGAACCAGTAAGGCTTCCGCTACTCTGATGGAAAGATGTCATGATTCAAAAGTGTGAGCATGTAGGTCCAAAAGTCACAACTTCACATGATGGCAACACAATAAAGGGTGATCCAGAGATTTACTGTGGCTGATGATCTCAATTAAAGCTCGAAGATCATCAATGATGTGGTTCAGTGTAAAGGCCTCCACTTAAAGTACAAAGTTATCAGACTTTAAAGAATCACTGCAAAAGCACAAAGATGCAGATGTTGAAGAATTAATGTCTACGAGCTCAAGACTGAAGATTAAATAGAATGCTAGGATTCGAAATGTAAAATATGGGGTGACCTCCCTTAGGGGGAGATTGTTAGGAATTAGAAATTCCATAGTGAAGAGTCAGTCACCCCAAATATAATCTAGCATAAGTTAGCTCGTAGACATATCGTTATTTACTGTTTTATTAGTTAGTTATTTAGTTTAGAGCAACACCGTGGAGGAAGGACGGGTCTTTACCCATTGTATGCCTGATCCACAGTCCGAAGGAGGACGTTTAGTTTGTAACTATATATACCCTCTACCTCCCAAGGTAGAGGGTTGGACCTTTCATTCATCTTAATCTAACCTTCTATGTTTTCTTTCACTTTCTCTCTCTAGAAAGGCTCCCACTTTCTCTCTCTAAAACCTCTAAATAATTCGACCATATTATTGTTTGTTATGTGTTTATGAAATCCAATATCCAACAAAATCAAAGCACATCAATCTTCGCTATCATTTCATCAAGGACCACGTGGAACAGGGTACCGTTGAATTATACTTTGTGGGTACTGAATATCAATTGGCAGATCTTCTCACCAAAGCCTTGCCTCCCGCTAGGTTTAATGAGTTGGTCCACCGGATTGGTATGAGGTGTTTGACTCAAGAGGAATTGGATGACCTCTTAAAACAGTCTTAAAAACCTGTCAAACACCAAAACATCTTTTGTAAATAAATTTTTCAAAAACAAAATACAAAAATATAAAATCTTATAAAACAACAAAAATATTCTTCTAATCTAAAATCTTTCAACATGCCAAGTACATTTCTTCCTTCAACACTGTAATCCTTCAAAATTCAGTATTTTTTATGATCACGTGTTGAGGGGGAGAAAACTTTCACTTAACTGTTTCAAAACATTTGTGTACTTGCATGTTACCATATCTCGGTTGTTTCATTTAACAATGGTGGTGAATTTTCTGGTTAAATGACACTCCTCGGACTAAATTTATAACCTTTCATTATTTCTTAAGTCGAGGGGGAGTGTCGTCAAGTTTCTTTCCTAAAAACTTTGTTTGGTAACCAAAATGGAAGTTAAATGGCTTTGTTTGAAAAAAAGGAAAAGGTGAAGGGACCAAAACTGTCAAAAGGTTAAACTCATTTTTAATAAAACACCCTCCCACCTACTTTTCTTCTTCACATTTAATACACAAAACCTAACACATCCTACGCCTTACAATCGTTCAAGATATCTGTTGATTTGATCATCGTTGTGTAAGTGTTTTTATGATCTAAACATGTTTTTTAAGATAAGGTCTTGAATTTTATTCAAATCCAACGGTTAAAATTCATGTTACGAGTGATTATGTGTTCTACGCATAAGCGTATGAACACACAATCATTGTGTGGACGTTTGTGGTTAAATGGATTGTCTCAAAACGTTTTAAATACATCAAGGATATCCTTTTAGCCATCAAAACCCACCCAGAAACACGTATCAATGATTTTTGAAAATTAGGGTTCTTGTGTCGAATTGGGTGTTTTCGAATGTGAAGTGTTTTGGTCAAAAAGATTGTTGGGTTATGTTCTTATGATGTTGAATTGATGATATCCTTGCTCTATAACCACCCAGAAACTCTAAATTATTAACAATTTGGAATTAGGGTTTAAAGTTCTTAAGTTTGGGTATTTTTGATTCACCATGAATTAGATGTTAATACTTGGTTAGTAGACTCTCACAATACCTTAGACCTACCAGAAAACGTTTGGTGCATATTCCATGGCTAGATTTCATACGCGTAGATTTAGGGTTTAGACCTACGCGTATGTATTTCTACGCATAACTGTTTGACAAGTGTTCTTTCCATAAATTGTTGTTAAAATGATATTCTGTGATAATGTTAATGATTTGATGAACTTATTTCAGGATTTGTTACGCTTAAAATTCAGAATCAAGGTCATTTGCATTTCTACGCATAAGGATTACCCTACGCGTAGTCAGTTATGCCTACGCGTAAGGTTCTACAGTGGGACTACGCGTATCCTGTGAAGGATATGCGTAAACAGTGCTTCTACGCATAAGGTCTACTCTTACGAGTAAACCTTACGCGTAAGGTTTTTATACGCCTACGCATAAGATCTACGCGTAAGGTCCCCTTTCCCTACGCGTAACTTTTTCTACGTGTAAGATAGGATCCTACGCGTAAGCTTATAACTACGCGTATAAAACACTTGCTTACGCATAACTTTGTCATTGCTACGCATAAGCCTGGATGGACCTTCATTATGAATTGTTACGTGTACAAACTTGTAAATAAACTAATCATATCGTCACGAATCCAATAATGTCACTAATAAATCTAAAACGTTTGAGATGTTGTGAACCATAAGTGATAACATAAACTTTAAAACTTAAAGTTAACTAACTCACAAAACATTTCACGACGTCATTGGACTATTGGACATACAAGTGACTTAGGACTCGTAACAATCATTGACATTGTACATTCAATAACTAGACAATAAGACCTTCTGTTGACTAACATTATGTCTTTCGATATGTTGGTTCTTTTGGCTAATGTTATTTCAGATCCCGACATGGCTGAACAAATGAATGTGGATGCATCAGAAGTTCTCTCCATTGCTGATATCTATCTTTATGGCTATCCAATGAAGATAGGAAAGAATAATCTCCGTGTTGACTTTGACACCCTCACTTGCTTAGAATCTTTGTGTTTAATTGCTATTGATATTCTAAGGACTCATCCGTATCAGAATATGCTCACTCACTCTGCAACTGTTCCTGGGATCTATATCAAACAGTTCTGGAACACTATGGAAAGGGTCAAAGGACGGACTACTGTGACGGTGACTCTGAATCACAAACAAGTCACCATTACGCCTGCAGACTTAAGGGCTGCTCTCCTAATTCCTGAAGTCGATCCAACCAAACTATATGCCACACCTGCTGAAGAGCTCACTCTCCAATTCTTAATCGATATCGGTTATGACAAGGCTACAGGAGTAATCAACAAGCATTCTCACGTAGAGCTTAAGAGTATTCCTCAACCATGGAGAACTCTCTACATGATCATCACCAAGTCTGTTTCTGGTCGTGACAGTGGCTATGAGCATCCTAAGCTCATGGAACTGCAAATATTTTGGGCATTGGTCAACATGAAACACATCGCTATCGAAGCTCTGATTTGGGATGACATGATGTCATTTATCAACAAGCTTGGCTCAAAGATTCCCTACATCAGATATACTAAACTGTTGATCCAGAGAGCACTTGGACTTCATCCTGATATTCCCAAGAGGCTCAATGACCCCGACAATCACGATATGTTGACGGAACCTATTCTATCTGTCAGAATCAAGGAATCGTCTACAAAGAAACAAGGTGCTGTGTTGCCAGATTTCCTTCTAACTGAAGATGTCAGAAAGCTTGAAACGTACAAAAGGTATCTGGAAGCAGTTAGACAAGGCAAAGTTGGTCATCTCGACGAAAAATCTTCTGGAACACCTGTAAAGAAAACCAGAAGAGGAAGTGCAGGAAGCGCAACAAGTACTGTGAGTCAAAGGAAGTTTCCTAAAAGAAATCCTCCTTCTAAAAGGATTGTTCCCGTCAAGGAAGCCGAACCTATTCCCACACTTGAACCGCAAAGAAAGCTTGAGGACGAGAGCTCTGAAGATACTGATACACATGAAGAGGTTCATTACTCGGCAACTGCAACCGAAGCACCTGCCTCAGTAGCAAAACCTCCAAGTCCTCCAGCTGTCCAAGAAAAAGGAAAGACTCCAGCAATTGTACCCTATGATGAGAGCTCTGAAGAAGAAGAAGAATAGCAGCTGGATAAATCATACAGGAAGAAGTTTAAAATCGTCAGACATCTTCAAAAGGCTAAAGAATTTGCTAAAGACCAAATGGGTGGCCCCAGTGGGTCAAGTGGTGCAGCTCAATCTTCACCAACTCCTGATGCGGTTAATCAACCCGATAAGGGAGCTGGTGCCACCACTCTTGTGCAACAACAAAAGCCTGTTGAGGATACTATTGTATATGATTTTGAGAAACCGGAAACTGAGAAAGATAAAGATGATGATTATGACAAGTTGCTTTTGGATAGTCCTACACGCTCTCAGAAGGAAACTTCTGAACCACCAAAGGACCCGGAATCTCCTCACATCTCATCATCATCGGACTCTTCGTCTCATTCATCACAACCACCATCTAAGAAGTCAACCAAATCATCATCCAAATCCGTGAAGAAACCACCTAAATCTTGGATTTCTCAGACTCATGAAAGAATTGTGAAAGCTGTCCAACAAGTCAGAAAGAAGGACATACTTTACAGAAAACTGAATTGGTTTGCTGACCAAATACAGTACTTAAATGATGAGAAAGACAAGATGCAGAAAGAAAGGGAATTTGTTCAGAAGTTCATGAAGAGTCATCGTAAAGAGGAACTGAACGAAATGATCGAAGGTTACACTAACAAGTACCTTCAGGATATCGTTCCTAAAGTCCAAAAGGAACTGGAGAAGACAGCAAGAGATCATACCCACAAGTTTCTTCTCGACACTGTCCCCGGTGTGACTAGAGAAGTATTTTCCAGAAAACTAACCCCTAACATCGTCGCATTGGTTAAACATACAATGGCCAAAGAAGCTGATCTCTCTGAATCTGAGTTAATCGCTAAACTAGTGATGCAAATGTCAAAGCGATCCGGAACGTTTACTTCGGATGAAGCTAAATTTTTCGAAGGTCTACTTGCTTTTCAACTCAGATCATCATGCAAGGAGTCTGCCGATCAACCCAGACGGCCAAGAGATGACGATGATAAGGATAAAGACTCTACACCAAAACGTCAGAAGCAGTCTGGTGAATCTTCTTCGATGCCACCTCCTCCACAACGGACTTCTTCTCAACAAAAGTCTCCTCCACCTCGGTCTTCTACTGATAAACCTCGGGACGATTCCGAGTTACCCCCCTGACTCAAAAAACAGGTGACTACTTTGAGTATACGGGTGGTGACGATGAGGAGGTCCTTGAGCCCCAACAACAACCCACCTCTCCCAAACAAGGACAGAAACCAGCATCATCATCCAAGCCTTCGAAAAAGAAGAAGAAGACGCTTCATACTGACGTCATATCATGGCTAGATGACGATAAAACTGAAGAATTTGAATGGTTTGCTACACTTGTTAACAACACTCCCTATCCTGAAGAAGGTCAAGAATTAGTAGACGGTAGTACCTTGGAGCATGCAAAGATTTTGCAAGAAAGGTTTCGGGTGAAGAAAATGACGAAATCTGAATTGAAGCGCATCAAGAATGAAGCATTCCTATTTTTGAAAGACAGCTCGGAAAGTGCAATCGAGGTTGAATATCACCTTGATAACATTGCTCGAGCCATGTCTAATAACATGGATTGGCTCAACCCAGAAGCAAACATCGACTTCACCAAACGGGACAATCCTCCATATTACACCGACTGGTCTCGACCTCTACCTACCATTGGCCAACCTGATCAGCCTAGGATTCCTTTCAGACATTTCTTCAACAAAGACTTAGATTTTCTTCAACACGGTGGCGATGGTTCAAGGAAATACGCTACATCTCTGAAACTTCCATTCCCTGCTGTCATATACTCTGATTGTATAGCCATCGAGGAACGTGCTACCCACATGTTCTCCAACAAAGTGGTAGAATATGACCAAGATGCAATGTATGGGATTCACCATTGGCTGGAACGCCGAAGAATCTACTACAGAAGTTGCTTGGTTCAGAAGTCTCAACATGCAGTGTTCAGTACTAAAAGTATCGTGGCCATCCAACATGTTGGTCTATCGTCTAAATGGGACTACACTTTTCTCAAGAAGATTGTGGTCAAAAGACAAGACGAAAGGGACTATGCATTCTCTGAAGCTGACTTTGAGAATTTGAACATCAACGATATTGAAGACATGTATCTTGCCAAAGTTCAAGGTCGCATGAGACAATTTCCTACTGAAGTACAACGTGAATTCATCAAGTCACTGCTCATCTTCATCAGACGCATAGTCATCAAAGAACGTGTTGAAGATCTTCAGCTTGCTGTTGAATCATATCAGAAACGTGTCAACCTCACTCCTCCAACGCTTGATCTTCCCGACATCAATCAGCTAACTCAATATACGCTCATCAGCAAACCATTCGGAGTTGTTTACCGCAGTGAACTTCAAAGAAACTGCTTAATGGCGTGTAGTGAACTTCAGAAATTCGGGGATCATACCTTGAAGCTGGTTAGGGATGGATTGGCGTACAGGTTGAAGGATATACACCTGAAAGTTGGGTCTCCTAAGCGCTGGAATTCTCAGGAAAGGAGGGATGTGAGAAGAATCATCACCATGATTGATGAACGGTTGTTCAGAAGGGATCAGTTCAGAACGTTGGAAAGTTTTGTTGGTGGTCGACCCAGGATCAACATCACCGGCTATCAACGCCCTGCTCGTACTCCTGGGAACATCACTGCACTTCCTGGTACTCCTTGATTTGGTTCTTTCATTAAAAAATTTGGATGTATGATGATATATGTCAATGGCTTGTGCACACATAACAGTGTACAACCCGTAATTGTCAAGAAAGGACCCTGTGGTACGCCTCAGTGCCACAATCCTTATAAAAGGAGCGAAAGCTTCTTATTTTTGAGTAAAACCTATCAAACCTTTCATTTTTCAAGGTTTTGCTCAAAAACACAAGTACTTCCCCATATGATTTTTCAAAACCTCAACCGTTTATATCACTAGTTGAGGGGGAGTATTTGAATTAAAACTTTATTCACAAATTGTTCATAGTGGTCATCTTCCCGCAACACTCGAAATGGTCATATTTATTCTCAAACGTTTCAAAAATAACACTTTCATATGCCATTTTTGAGGGGGAGAAAATTTGTGTGATAAGAAATATGTTGTGCAAAATGCAAATGAATCTGTGTACCTCAGACTTAACTAACGAATTGACGGTACTAAACTGTTTGTAACTCGAAAAAACTTGTCCTGCACGGGTAATAATTTCAAGCTAGTTCGCTAGTAATGTAAACGTGTCTCGCAAAGGACTTGTCCAAGTAGAAAGTACCATTCGAGATACTCTTGGTAGACATGAACTCTGACGGGTATGACAACCTTTTGAGGTTTGTCTACACCTTCAAGGTAGTTATTAGAGCTAGTTGTCACCTAAAAGCTGACAATGTAACTCTTTAACTATGCAACGTAACCGTGTCTCGCGGGGGATTGTCTATCTTCAGTGGATCAATTCTAAAAGTGCGCGCTCTTTCCTCACTGTGCATTTAAACCATTAATACTCTTAAGCACATATGGAGGGGGAGTATTTATGCAAAACTTTATCTCTCACAGTGGTTCAAACATGTTTTTTCATTTACAACCCCTTTGAGAGATATTTTCACATACAGTGGTTTTAATGGCAAACATAGGTTAGTCATGGAGTTATAAGGTGACTAAGGTTAGGAATAACCGTCCTATGATCCGCCAGAGCCGGAGGGATCTACCCAAGGACACTACCATTAGTTAGTGTTAGAAGTCCTTAGGAATGATTGTAAAAAGGAGAAAATGAGAATCGGAGAAAGAAGGAGTTGAAGAATCAAAAAGAAATGTAAAGTAAAGGGTGAAAAGAAACAGCCCTCCAGATTATTCAACTTAAGGCAGACACCGGGTTCAATTCATATGCTACTGACTGTCACTTAGTGACACCGGTATTGAAGATTAAAAGTCGTCATGGACCCAGTGACGCACGCACTAAACCTTCTTAGCCACTCAAGTTTCTCTCAACAGAAGCTTGTTTCATTCTCACAAGGAACCCTACGTAAACTATTGGCTTTCTCTTAGAGATCGCTGGTATTGAAGAAGGAGACCCTCTCCCTAGTCTCCGCTCAGGAAAACCAAAACGCACTATTGAGTCTAGTGCCACGAGATTCATCAAAAGATCTCTTAGGAACACTTGACATTTTATCACTTGACGATCACCAAATAAGATCATCAGTGGTTCATATCGAGTCCTTCACAGATCTTAGCAATCTGTCGAGAACATTTATGAGAGGTTCACATCTGTGATCCTCAGTGATTGAATGGAAACTCCTGCCAGGGTCAACATCAAACAGCCCTGATAGCAGGTCACTTCGGTAACTCCTCGTGGATTACGCGGAGTGTGTCTCAAACGGTCTACAGTCGTGAGGTGATGCTTCGGTGTACCTCAGCGACTCATCTGAACTGTAGATGTACTTCGGTACATCGCGTTATCTCACTTGTGGGACTCCAGTTCAGGAACGGCCTTTGTAAGAATTAGAGTTGTGTTTTCACACTATGCTGTTAACACTCTCGAAGTTCAAACTTGTAAGTGCCGGAAACCGCTTATTACTAACCGTTTGACATGTTTTCTTCTTATGGAAGCTCCGGAGCGGGATGATCGTGCTGATTCTTCTCATGCTCACGCCAACATCATCACTAATGGAAGTTCTATTCAAAAGAAACACAACCGTCAGAATGATTCTTCGTCAAACCAAAGAATCTACAAAGTTAAAGACTTAGAGAACTTCATCAGTATTGAATTCCAACGTCATAGAGCGTGTGAGCATGTTGAAGAATGACGTGGAGACACTGGAGCAGTGAAGCAGACCTGAGGCAGACTGATGCAGACAACAACATACTATCACTTTCACCACAAAGAACAATAATCTAAGAACAAAGTTAATGATGACGTCAAAGCATAACTGTTCAAAGATAACTATCTCTCTACACTGGGGAGATTGTTCGAATCAAGGCAATTCCTCTCACAAGAAAGAAGAATGTCAGTTGACGTCAAAGCTACTATTACATCAACGCCTTCACCGTCTACATTCATATATACTTGAGGGGGAGATTGTTGGAATCACTCCTAAACTGTATTTCAAGTATTTATATTTCATATGTAATAGGTAGCTTATTATGGCCTTTATGTTTGTTTAAGGTCTAGCTTATGTAGAAGGCCCATAAGCTTAGGCCCAAGCCCACATAAGAAAGGATGGGAACTAGGAGTGTTGCCCTAGCTTCCCTCCTATAAATACTCTTGTAAACCCTCATTTGAGGGTTGGTTGTTCAAGTTACTCTTTCACATATACTCTACGCCTAAACCTTTCTTTACTTTTACGTGTGTGTGTGTTTGGTATTTGTTCATCCGCCTTATCTCTTTCTATATTACTTGTGTTTGTAAAACTAGTGACCTAACACAAAGTACTTGAGGTAGTTCATCTACCCAACCGTGGTGACTGTATCCCAGCCTTCATTCTATTCCTTGAATGATGTCCCTATTAGTAACTTCCACTTGTCCGTTACCTTGAGGATGGTAGACGGAAGTGAAGGATTGTTTGATATTCAGGCCTCTGCAAAACACTGGGAATACCCTTTTGGCGAACTGCTTCCTATTATCTGAAATGATGATGTGGGGTACTCCGAATCGACAAATAATATGCTCCCACACGAACTTTTACATGTGTCTTCCTGTGATGGATGATTGATTCGTGCTAAACCGTCAAGTTATCTCACACAAGCTAGCCACTTGTGAATGGCTAACCGTAAGAAACTTAAAACAGTTCAGACACCAATGCAATGAAGTCCAGGAGAGTATAGCGTTTCCCCAGGTCGTTATGTCCCAACGAGTTGTGTGAGAATAATCAAACGTATAGTGATCGAGAGAATTTGAACGGAAAAGTGATATGATTGATTATAACTAAAGAAAAAGTTTATAAACTACAAGGGCTTAAATGCAAATTAAAGAAAATTAAAAAGATAAATTATATTAAATAAACGCTATCACTATTTTTAAAATCTAATGTTTTTGCTTTTTCTTTTATAAATTTGAATTAAAAACTACGTGACGTACAAAAGAAAATGTGAAACTGGAACAATATTAATCCTAAAAATATAAAAATGACATTTTTACAAACCTAATGATAAGAGAAAATTTTTAGAAAAAGAAAATTATTTTTATAACTATTTAATTAATTATTATTAATTAAAAACTAATTTTAACTATTTAATAATACCCTAAAATACAAGAAAATATGAAATAAAGCTAGAAAAATGAAATTATGACTTAGAAAAATCTAAAATAACTAAAGAGAATTTTAAAAACTAATTTTGTGTAGGATCGTGTATATTATTGTGTTGATGATTCGAGTGGTCTTGGATGATCAAAATACATGTTTAACATTTTAGAGAGAGAAAGTAGAGAGAGAGGGTGTTCTTGCTAGAGAGTTACTCAAAGTATGGAATATTAGATTAATGAAAAGAAGCACCACCCCTTCCAAGGATGGAAGGGGTATTTATAGTTACAAGAAATACGACCTCCTATCGGCCTGTGGATCAGGGATACAGTGGATAAAGACCCGTCCTTCCTCCACGGTGTTACACTACGCTAAACTAAAACTAACTAATAAACTGATAAATAACGTAAACAACGACAAATCTACGAGCTAACATATGCTAGACCATTATTGAGGTGACCGACTCTTTAACATAGAATTTTCTAATTCCTAACAATCTCCCCCTAAGGGAGGTCACCCCATGAAATACATTTTTGCTTCCTAGCATTCTATCTTTGACTTCATTCTGGAGCTCGTAGACTTGAATTCTTCAAATTCTGCAATCTTTGTGCTTTGGTAGCGATTCTTCAAAGTCCGCATTAATTTGTACTTTCAGTGGAGGCCTTTAACTGATCCACATCTTTGATGATCTTCGAGCTTTCATTGAGATCATCGGCCACAGTAAATCTCTGGATCACCCTTTATTGTGTTGCCATCATGTGAAGTTGTGACTTTTGGACCGACATGCTCACACTTTTGAATCATGACATCTTTCCATCAGAGAAGCGGAACCTTACTGGTTCATGATATTTGCAGCAGCGTAGCAGAAACATAGTATAAAAATATCAGAACCAGGTTATGTAGATATGCACCAGTCATGATTTCTTCAGATTAAGTGTGGATGCTGTGAGCATGCGGCTTTGGATTGACGCCTCAATTCTGATCAGCTGCAACCGTCCAAATGTACCTGCAAACAACATTTAGCAATAAAACACACGAAAGTGTCTTTGACCACTTTCGTTGAATTGAGGTACACGGCCCATGGTTCCCCGTTGATCAGTACAAGTACTGCCTGTGATCAGGTAGGATTCCTAAGAATCTCCTTGACAGGGTTTCGCAGCTGTTCTAGCTGTTCTCAAACCGGAACGTCTCAAAGAAGACAACACGGAGTGAGTGAACCAGCGAATTGAGATTCACTGATTGATGAAAAATTGATTTGAAAACAATCGCGTATTGCTTAGAATAAAGAGTTTTGCAATACGACGAAGGTTTTTATGAGAAAGATCAATTTTCAATCAAAATACTTTTTGTATTAGAGAATGAGTACACATTCGACGTGCTAGCGAAAAGAAGAGATTCGCACATCGAACGGTTTTTCTAAAAGTATTTTTCAATCAGAGATACTTTTTGTGTTTGAAAACATAAGTACACATTCGACGTGCTAGAGAAAAGAAGGTTTGCACATCGAACGGTTTTTCCAAAAGTATTCGTCAAATCCATTCCTGGACCAAGGTTGATTCAATATTGAATCGCCCCATTGTTTCTATCCAGTTGTCACAAGTTTGATCTTACGAGAAGATCTCACATGTCACCCACCAAGAGCTTGTTTGATGTTGGCTCTAGAAGGATTTCCATCTTCATCGTGAATACTTTTACATACCACTCAGATGTTCTGGCAATACCACAAGGATAATGCGTAGGACTCTCAATATGTTCTTACTTTCCACATTGTGTGAAACAGCAAGTCATCATTAATTTTGTGTCCTAACGAGATATTGTGGATGATCTCTTGGCTCTAGACTCAATCGTGCATATTTGGTTCCTGTGCCGGAGACTAGGGAGAGGGTCTCCTTCTTCAATATCAACAATCTCTAAGAGAAAGTCGATAGATAATGTCGGTTCCCCGTGAGAATGAAACAAGCCCTTTTAAGAGGAACTTGAGTGTCTTGGGAAGTTTAGTGCAGTGCGTCACTGGGTCCATGACGTCTTGTCTTCAATACCAGTGTTACCTTAGTAACAACCAGTAGCATATGTATTGAACCCGGTTTCTGCCCTAAGGTTGAATTGATGGAGGGCTATTTCTTTTCACCCTTTTTCACATTCAGTTCTTTTTCATTCTTCAACCCCTTCAGTGCTTACCGAGACTTCATTACTAGAACCTTGTTGGGTTTATTCCAGTACTAGCTCTGTCTCAGTCCGCACTCTTCCCATATTCTCATTTTTCTCCTTTTTTCAATATACCTAAGGACTCTATACTATCTAGTGAATTGTCCCTGGGTAGATCCCTCCGGTTCTGGCGGATCGTGGGAACAAATACCTAACCTAACCATCCTTATAACACCATGCATAAAGTAAATTTGGTCGGTCTTTTGGTATTGTTCTTTCCTTCTCGAAACCAATTGAAAAATCATTTGGAAAACCAATCAAGGTACTTGTGATATAAAATCAAAACATTTTGTACCTTAATTGTTTTTGATCATTTAGAAAACCTCCCCCTCAACATGTGCGTATGATTTTGAAATTGTTTAGCACATGGAGGCAAGAGTTCTTTGAAATAATTTCTTTGAAATAATTTCTTGATCACAATTTCCATGGAAAAAGCCATTTGATTTTCTTTGGTAAATTCTCCCCCTCAATATGTGCATAGGATATTTGAAATCATTTTTATCACATAGAGGCAAGAGTTCTTTTTAAGTACATCCACGATTACAAAAGCCATTAAAGAAACCATTAGAAAAACTCAATCATGGTACATTATAAGTCTCTTTTAAAAAAAACTTTTGTACCTCGATAGTTATGCTCCCCCTCAATATGTGCTTCGAGATTCGAAAGCGCTTAGCACATATGAGAGAGCAGCCTGCACAATTAAATAAAAAACGATCACCTTTTATCAAATTTCATAATTAAATCACAAATTCTCCCCCGATCAAAAATGTCAAACCCTTTGAGATTTTGGATCCCAAGTGATTTAATAAGGTTTAGAAAACATGGGAGAAAATGTGGCCTTGTTTAAATACTCATCTGGTTTTTGGATAAATCCTCCTCCTCAACATGTGCATTATGTATATTGAAATCGTTTGGCACATGGAGGCAGGAGTGCCTTTGAAGGACTAAAACCAATTCCATTAAAACAGATTTGAGATTTAAAATCACGATCTCTACCCCGATCAAAAATATCAAACCATTTGAGATTTGTGATCCCAACTGATTTAAATCATTTAGAAAATTTGGGGAAAGACGTGGCAAGATTCAATTTTGAAAGATGACAGAAAAGGACCATTTTAAGATATTAAAGATTGTTAGTGTCAGGTATGATAGTTTTTAAGAGATCTTTTAAGTAAAACAAAACAATTTCACAATCAAACAAGAACAGAAAAAATTTCATTTTGAAAGACCTTGATTCTAAAGAACAAATCATACCATGACATAACATTAAATCTTTAGATCACCACTTTTTAACGTACAAACGGACTTTTATGAATAGATATTGTTTGAAAATATTAAATTTAAATCACTCTCCCCCTCAATCCATGACATAAGTCAATAATTGAGTGACTTAGGTTTTGATAAAAAGAAGTCCGGTGATTTTCAGAATTTAGTTCAATTAATTTTCAAAACAATATTTTTCCATTTTCAAAACAATTTAATCAAATTATTCAAAATTGTTTAAAAATGGTATCCTGCACAAAGATAAGTTAGGTGGTTGAGAAGCTTCCATTGTTGTTGTTGCTGTAGGGTTTGGAAGAAAACCGTCTGCTGATGCAGTGAGACTTCTTCTTACGTTGCATTTTGAATGCCAACTGAGGTCCAATTAAGCTCCGTTTCTTCACTTGCTGAAGAAAACCATCTGCTGATGACCTCTTACGTTGCATTTCATGCCAACTCTCCATTGAAGTCCAGTTAAGCTCCGTTACTTCATTTGTCAACCCAAGATATATTTACCCTTTCCTTTCGGCATCCAATCATCTTCAATTGTGGGATCCGGATCGGGAACATTCTTATAACCAATATACATGCATACGTTAGTGAACATACATACAAATATATGGTGGTCGACAACACCCAAACAGCAATCGACTAAAAAAAGTCAATCCAACATATCAATCAGATCATGTAAGGTATGGGAATAATGTATTTCTCAAACTCTAATCATCTAAACCTAACAATCATATCCTAGAAACCTAGTCCTTCGACACAGGCAATTATCATTTTTAATTAAGCACGTAGGATAATTAAGAAAGTCCGTTAGATGATATAAATTTGAAAACATTCTCCCCCTCAATCAATGACTTATTTTCTGAAAAGATTAAAAGCGCTGAAGTCATTGATTGAGTTTTCAATTTAACAAAAACTCTGAATCTGATTGTTTTAAAAGCAACTCATTTACCACCATTTTAGAAAACACCAAATATTTTTCTGAAGAATTTTAGACGGAAAAACATTTGTGTAGGAACAGCAGTCCTTCGACATACTTTCCTCAAATAGTTTTAGGATAAGTGCACGAAATATTTGAAAATTATTTAAGCGTAGCACTTTCCTTCCTTTTAAGAGCGGGTTGCTATCTGAAATGATAGCAAGCCATAGTTTAAGCACGGGTTACAGTCTGAAGTAACTGCAAGCCATAATTTTAAGCCCGGGTTACAGTCTGAAATAACTGTAAGCCATACTTTGAGACATGTATTGGAAAAGAATATTTACACCTCCTGCTCGAACTTCATCTAAAGTCCCGTGCCATTATTGAATGACATTTCTAAGACCGTAGATGTTATCGATACCAGAAGACATGTCTTGAGAAAACAATATTTTTGGTATTTTTCAAATTTTCTGATTTTTATGGGTTTTTGTTGGTTTTATATTTTTGTATTTGGTTTTTTTGAAAAATATATACAAAGATAGAATAGATGATATAGTTAAAGAAGATGATGATACGAGTACCGAGATAAGGATATCGAGCAGCACGTCGTAGAAGATAGAAGTCATCAACTCTTAAACATTCACCACCAAAGCTTCCAGGGCTCTTGAATCGAAGAAAGAAATTGAACCACCTGAAAGTGAGACTTTGGCAGCTTCCCCCCAAACCGAAAATCCTTTAGCTGAGCAGATTCAAAGCTTTCTTTCAAGCTTCTCTTAGCCAGATGCACAAAGAAGCACACCATTATCATCGAACTTGCTGCTCCTTTTAAGAATAATCACCGTGATTCTTCGTTCGAGGTTATATCATCAACAAGAACAGCAGCAACGTTTCGTCCCACACATAAATAACACTTCTCAAATTTCCTTTCAACTGACGTCTGAAGCGATCCATTCCAAAAGGTGTCAAGAGAACAATTCCCCCCAAGTAGTTGAGTTGATGCAGTCAGTCTCTTTGTATAATGCTCAAGAACTCTCCCGAATACACATCATGAGGGTAATGAAGAACAACTCCCCAATGTTCACATCTTTCATCCCTGATGAATGTGTATGAAGCTCAAGAACCCGAAGTACACCAATATCCATGAACTCTCCCGAATACACATCATGCCCGGAAGGAAAACACCTCCCCAATGTTTGTGGTAAACAATGGCTTTCTTCCCTGATGATCGTGTATGAAGCTCAAGGACCCGAAGTACACACATTCCCCAAAGAGAGAACAACCGATAACATTGAAGAAGCAGGCAGAATCACTGATTATCTCTGCGGGTGACAATCTCTGCGGATGTCAACACCGGAATAAGTGATTGTATCTCTGAATCACCGATTAAGCCCTCAAGTAAAACAGCTGAGCATCCCCAATGTACACAATCTCTCTCCCCTGATGATTGCGATAACATCGAGATCATCACACACCAGTGTACCTCATTCATCTTCAGAAACTAACTCTAACATCACTTCCCCCACCTAGTTGGAATAAACACTAAACGCCATGAGTCAAACCTTGAGTTTCTCTGCGGTAATGACATTTGTCTTCCCGGGATATCTTTAATCACTTAGAAGTATTAAGTTCATCAAGTTTGCTCGCGTTTAGATACGTGTCTCCTTCCCCCTTGCTGGTTTTGACACTTCAGAATCAGCAACACCTTTGTTAGGTCACCATCTTATCACAACAATATGTATTTCTAGAGAGAGAAAGTTTTAGTGAGAGAAAGTGGAAGGAACTAATGAAGGATTAATGAAAATGATAATTGCAATTAGAACCAACAACCCTCTCCCTTCTAGGGAGGGGGTATTTATAGTGTTTACATAAGTAGGGGTGTTTCCCCTTGGTTCTAGAAGAACCTTCTATCACAGCTCATGGGCTTACTACATGAGCTGTGAAATCAATTACAAACATTTATAAACCATATTAATTAACGACCTATTACAAATGAAATGACCTACACTTGATAATTAAAACATGTTCCTAACAATCTCCCCCTAAGGGTTGGTCATCATTTGTTGTCTTGCTTAGGTCGTTTGACGTCTTGAACTTCTTTGGCGTTCATGGCTTGTGACGTCTTTGATTCTTTGCATCTTTGTTCTTTGTTCTTGTTGTTGTGATCAGTTGTGAAATCTGCCTTTATCAACATCTTTAACTTTGATCTTTATCTCATAACTTTGCAGATTCTTTGACTTTGATGTAGAATCTTTTTGAAATTTTCTTTGCTTTTTGAGAGAACTTTCAATTAGTGTTGATGTTGGTAGAAGCATGTGAGAAGTCTGCACGATCTTTTCTACCCGTGAGCATCCATAAGAAGAAAAACATAAAACATGGGTTAGAAATAATCCAGCGCTTACAAGTTTGAACTTCGAGAGTGTTAACAGCATAGTGTGAAAACACATCTCTAATTCTTACAAAGGCTGTTCCTGAACTGGAGTCCCACAAGTGAGATAACACGATGTACCGAAATACACTTACAGTTCAGATGAGTCGCTGAGGTACACCGAAGCATCACCCCACGACTGTAGACCGTTTGAGACACACTAAGCGTAACCCACAAGGAGTTACCGAAGTGACCTGCTGTCAGGGCTGTTTGATGTTGACCCTGGCAGGAATTTCCATTCAATCACTGAGGATCACAATTGTGAATCCCCTCATAAATGTTCTGGCAGATTGCTAAGATCTGCGTAGGACTCTGGAAAAATGTCACTTGTGTTCTTATTGTTTGAACAACAAGTGATGAAATATATAGGTGTTCCTAAGAGATCTTTTGATGAATCTCATGGCTCTAGACTCGATTAGTGCGTTTTGATTTTCCTGAGCGGAGACTAGGGAGAGGGTCTCCTTCTTCAATACCAACAATCTCTAAGAGAGAGTCGATAGATTACGTAGGGTTCCCTTTGAGAATGAAACAAGCTCTTTTGAGAGAACTTGAGTGGCTTAGAAGGTTTAGTGCATTGCGTCACTGGGTCCATGACGACTTGTCTTCAATACCGGTGTCATCTTGTGACAACCAGTAGCATATGAATTGAACCCGGTGTCTGCCCTAAGTTGAATAATTTGGAGGGCTATTTCTTTTCACCCTTTTCTTTAACTTTTCTTTTTAATTCTTCAACTCCTTCTTTCTCCGATTCTCATTTTCTCCTTTTTCAGTCATACCTAAGGACTTCTAAATACTAACTATTTGTGGTGTCCTTGGGTAGATCCCTCCGGCTCTGGCGGATCATAGGACGTTTATTACTAAACTTAGTCACCTTTTAACTCCATGACTATCCTATGTTGCCACAAAACCTTTTCTTGAAAAATCTCTCAAGATGTTTATGATGAAAAAACATGTTTTGTTAACACCTTGAGAGTTTTTGGTTTTTCAGAAATACTCCCCCTCCACATGTGCTTATGAGTTTTGACTGAAATCTGCACAGTGAGGGTAGAGCTCGCACTTTTGAATTGATCGACTCTTGATAGACAATTCCCCGCGAGACACGGTTACGTTGTATAGTTAAAGAGTTCCATTATCAGCTTTTAGGTGACAACTAGCTCTAATAACTATCTTGAAGATGTAAACACTCCTTGAAAAGGAGGTTAGACCCGTCAAAGTTCATGTCAATCAAGAGTGTCTCGAATTGGTACATTCTACTAAGACAAGTTTTGATGGAAACAAGTCTTTTCGATTACTGACATTTCAAAGTTCGTCAATTCATTGGTGATATCTGAGTCGAGCACGTTATGAGATTCCATAACTTCCTGATCAATCAATTTTAATCACATTTCTCCCCCTCAAAAATAGCATATGAATGTTGTTTTTGAAAACATGTTGATTAAAATATGCTTTTTGAGGCATTTGAAATTCATTTGGGAAGAAATGGATTTCAAGAACATTTGATTTTTTGAACAAAGATTTTTGTGTTTCAAAAATTAAGAAGCTTTCGCTCCTTAAGTTTAGGAATATTGCACTGAGGCGTACAATAGGGTCCTTTATTTTGAAAATCGAGATTTGTTGCGAATCACAGTGCCTTTAGCGTCTATATTGTTTTTCAAATTCATTTCAGCTTGATAACATAGACCCAATCAAGTTTTTCAACAAATTCCCTTACATCAAGACTTTTAAACTGATTCATCCTGAGAAACCGTAAGAGATTAACTGCAATTCTCAACAATCTTCCCAATCCGCACTGCATGTCTTTAGAAACTTCTCCATACACTTCCATTTGATGAAGTTTTTGAATCAGCTTCCCCCCAAACTGACAGTCGTCTTCATCAGATTCAAATTTGATGTAGTTAACATGTCTTCTAACTTTTTACAGTTTTGAGTGCACATCAAAATTTGTAGATGAACAGTAAACCACATCAAGCAAATCTGAATTGTCACGTAATCACAGTTGTACATAATGCAGAAAATTCGTTCTGGGGTAACATGCAAGAAATCAACAAGATCTTCTCACGTATGCAGACACTTCACACCAAACAAACCTTGAGAGATGAAATAATACTCCTTCCCCCTGATTGTTGCGGTATATCGGAATAATAATCGACTATGTATATGCGAATACTCGATAAAATGATCATGTGCGAGGCATCATAATACAGTTAAAGCATCATATGTAGGTAACTTCACACAAAATAACCCAGCGAAAGTTGAAACGATAACACCAAAGTAAGACGTTTGAACCACATATCGTCTCATTTCTTCCCCCTGATTGTAGAAACTCGTGAAGGGAAAGAGTTTTCGCAAAGAAGGCAAAGAAAGCACATGACATATACTCTCTCTTCCCCCCGATGTTTTCGATGAATCGAAACATACACCACGTATGTTGATGATGAAATCGGAGACAGCGTAACCGTGTACGTTCAATTAATCAAAGAGGTATGAAGTACCATAAATATCTTGTGAGAATCAATTGCTGATAAAACTTCTGAATTTGATCATCAGTTGTGTCTACTGTTATCAGAGATTCGATTGAAGGTGCATCTCTAGCAACGGTTGTTGTTGAAGATTCAGGGTGTATCTAGAATTAGAATATGATCAGGTTGTGCAGCGGAAACATTAGATACATCTGAAGCACGACTTTCTATAGAATCTCCAAACAGTGGAGCAAACAAAATTTCCAATTCTTGACGATTGAGTACAATGGCGATGCAGCTGATGGATCATTATGCTTTAGACGGTGAGAAACGGGTCCTAAGCTGTTGTACTTAGAAGCCATTGCTGAAGTGCGGGTCCGAAACTGAATTATTCCGAAGCCATTGCTGTTGTACCTGTAAGGAAAATAGGAGGGGGCAAGATAGAAGAAACATGGTTCCCCAAGGGTAACTGGGTTCCAGATGTTAGAAGCATAAAGATGTAGTGTCAATAATCTTCTTGACACCTGAACATGCCATTTTGGTGATTTCCTTTCCTACCTCAGGGATAGATGTTGTGGGTTTCACACTTGTTTTGATGCAACTACTTAGTATCTTGCCTGTAGGAATCCACCTAAGACCAACAGTGTTGAAAACTCTACCCGTTGGAATCCATCTAAGGTTAGATCTAGGGGATGTTGAAACTTCTTTTGGGAAGAGTCTGCGTCCTATATTGATCCACCTATTAGGTTTCTGAAATTTTACGTTTAGATCAACGGGTTTATTTCTAACTGTTTGTTGATTAAACTTAGGTTTTGGTTTGCTACTACAAGCAGTGTTATGCAACACACTAGGTCGTGAACCTAAGATTCCATCTTTTTGGAGTAGTGCCCTTTTTCTAGCCTTTTCTAGATCATAGTTCTTGTACGCGTCATTTGAATCATATGAATTTTTAATTTTAATGCTCGGTTTAGACACAGTGTTCGAACTAATCCTAGATGGGCCAGTTGCAACTACTTGTTGAGGTTTAACAGAAACATGTTTAACAGAAACATATTTAACAAAAACAGAAGTATTTTTCTCAGGCCAAGAATGTGGAGTGACTGGATTTGACAAATGATTATTCTCAACAACTTGGGAGGCACACCATGGTTTTGAAGATTTTGATCGTTCAGATTTAAAAGCAGTTGGTTGTCTAACTACTGATTGATTTCTGATTGGTTGTGGTGACGATTTCCCCAAGATTGTTGGTTTTGTAAACTTAGTATCCACACTCTTGCCAGTTAATCTTCTCAATTTGTTTTGTAAAGCAACATGCGCAAGCCCCTTTGCTTGAATTTGAGCCTTTAAATGCTCATTTTCTTTTACTAATGTATCCACATGATTACTTTGCATTTTAAGTTCAAGAGATTTGCTATGTGCCTCTAGTTTTGAAAAATCTTTTTGAAATTGAGCAATGGTCCTTTTGAGAAGAATGTTTTCAGATTCAAGAATTTGATTTGATGATTCAGTTGTATTGTTTGTAACTAAGGG
The DNA here is from genome assembly GCA_019973895.1 of Chrysanthemum seticuspe. Lineage (NCBI taxonomy): Eukaryota > Viridiplantae > Streptophyta > Magnoliopsida > Asterales > Asteraceae > Chrysanthemum > Chrysanthemum seticuspe. The sequence continues at coordinate 169,085,409 of BPTQ01000005.1, read as the reverse complement.
CTCAGGCATGAGACAGTTGTCCGGACATTGTGCAATACACTGGTCAACCTCTCCTTCATTTCTGAATTCAGGTTGCTCAGTTTGTTTTGCATTTGCAGGCAGAGTATGAACAACAGTAGATTGTACCTCAACCATCTGTTCTTTGTCAAATGTCGGCTCTGTGTCATAGATGGGAATGATGTCTTCCTCAACGATTTGTTCTTTGTCAAAGGTTGGCTCTGTGTCATAGGTAAGAACGATGTCTTCCTCAACCATTTGTTCTTCGTCAAAGTTGGGCTCGGTGTCATAGATGGATATGATATCTTCCCTAGATCTGCTGCTGTCATCCTGCTTTCCCAATGCTACAACCTCATTGTCCGTATTACTGACATTTGCAGTATTCTCATCATTCTTGACAAGCCTTTGAGCATTCCTTCCTTGTACATCAACTCTTTCACCTTGCATGACTGCTTGATTTCGTGGATCAGATGAAGTCTGACTCTTTGAATTCTTAAATTGTGAGATCATCTTAGTCGGTAACATCATTCCTTTGTTTAATTCCACAAATGGATCTTCAGAATCATCAGTAGCAAGGTTTGGTGAAAAAGGTTTTAAGCAGTAGATGGAAGGTGAGGAGATTTGTGAAAGCATTTGAGACATTGATATAGTGAATTATAATTTTCCCTTCAAAAATAATTATGAAAAACTTTTTCTCCCCCAAAATTTGAAATTCACTATAAAATGCAGTTTTAAGGTTGGAAGAAAAATTTGAGGTTTGACAATTTCGACGCCAAATTTGACCCGAAAAATTCGAATTTGGGCCCAAAAATTTGAATTTTTGACAAAAATTTTCACAGTTAAACCAAAATTTGAATTTCGCGTAAAAATTGAACGTTTAGTCTCCCCTAGAAATCAAATTTTCCCGCCAAAAATTTGATTTTTTTTTTTTTTTTTTTTTTTTTTTTTTTTTTTTAAATTTGTGTGGTGTTATGGATCTTTAAAGGATAAATTTTAGGTTTATGTAGATTAGTAGTGGAAATCCAAACTTGCAGAAGAAACTTGCGGAAGAAACTCGCAGAAGAAACTTGCAGAAGAAACTCACAGAAGAAACTCGCAGAAGAAACTCGCAGAAGAAACTTGCAGAGAGAAACTCGCAGAACTTGAAAAGAAACTCGCAGAAATTCAAGAAACTCGCCAGAATCAAACAGAAACTCGCTAGAATTCAAGAAACTCGCCAGAATTCAGCAGAGACTCGCCAGATTTCAGCAGAAACTCGCCAGAATTCAAGAAACTCGCCAGATTTCAGCAGAAACTCGCCAGAATGTAACAGAAACTCGCCAGAATTCAAGAAACTCGCTAGATTTCAGCAGAAACTCGCCAGAATTCAACCAGAAACTCGCCAGAATCTAACAGAAACTCGCCAGAATTCAAGAAACTTGCCAGAATTCAGCAGAAACTCGCCAGATTTCAAACTCGCCAGATTTCAAACTCGCCAGATTTCAAACTCGCCAGATTTGAAACTCGCCAGATTTGAAACTCGCCAGATTTGAAACTCGCCAGATTTGAAACTCGCCAAATTTGAAACTCGCAGAACTTCAGTCAGAAACTCGCCAGAATGCGTGGCTAACTCGCCAAAACTCATAAAAAACACGCAGAAACTCGCAGAAACTCGCAGAAACACGTATTTAGTCCAAAAAATCCATAAATTTCAATCTAAAACACGTTTTTAAGTACGAATTTCTATTAAATCTAATCAATATTAACCTAAACTATCCCTTGGCTCTTGATACCACTTGTTAGGTCACCATCTTATCACAACAATATGTATTTCTAGAGAGAGAAAGTTTTAGTGAGAGAAAGTGGAAGGAACTAATGAAGGATTAATGAAAATGATAATTGCAATTAGAACCAACAACCCTCTCCCTTCTAGGGAGGGGGTATTTATAGTGTTTACATAAGTAGGGGTGTTAAATTTTTTTTAATGAAAATGATAATTGCAATTAGAACCAACAACCCTCTCCCTTCTAGGGAGGGGGTATTTATAGTGTTTACATAAGTAGGGGTGTTTCCCCTTGGTTCTAGAAGAACCTTCTATCACAGCTCATGGGCTTACTACATGAGCTGTGAAATCAATTACAAACATTTATAAACCATATTAATTAACGACCTATTACAAATGAAATGACCTACACTTGATAATTAAAACATGTTCCTAACAATATGTATTTCTAGAGAGAGAAAGTTTTAGTGAGAGAAAGTGGAAGGAACTAATGAAGGATTAATGAAAATGATAATTGCAATTAGAACCAACAACCCTCTCCCTTCTAGGGAGGGGGTATTTATAGTGTTTACATAAGTAGGGGTGTTTCCCCTTGGTTCAAGAAGAACCTTCTATCACAGCTCATGGGCTTACTACATGAGCTGTGAAATCAATTACAAACATTTATAAACCATATTAATTAACGACCTATTACAAATGAAATGACCTACACTTGATAATTAAAACATGTTCCTAACAATATGTATTTCTAGAGAGAGAAAGTTTTAGTGAGAGAAAGTGGAAGGAACTAATGAAGGATTAATGAAAATGTAATTGCAATTAGAACCAACAACCCTCTCCCTTCTAGGGAGGGGGTATTTATAGTGTTTACATAAGTAGGGGTGTTTCCCCTTGGTTCTAGAAGAACCTTCTATCACAGCTCATGGGCTTACTACATGAGCTGTGAAATCAATTACAAACATTTATAAACCATATTAATTAACGACCTATTACAAATGAAATGACCTACACTTGATAATTAAAACATGTTCCTAACAACCTTATAAGCCCGTATACTAGAAATTTGTTGAGAAGAACACTTGAACTCTTGTGAGAATCAACTTGCTGAAGTACATAGTGAGCAAATCTAATTAGGGATTAAATTTGACTTTTCACTCTCCCCCAATTAGTGCTCTCCCCTAAACCGACAATCTGTTTGATAAATGCCCAGATTAAGAAGAAGTCTTTAGATCGTTAAATGCAACTCGTCTTTAGTCTTCTAACATTTAGCAGAATATGTAGAACCGACTGTAGACTCGACCTTCTTCAAGATTGTCCAGTTGGGGAGTAGAAAGTTAACATCTTCAACTCACCAAAAACAAGAACATCACCAAAAAGCATCCAAATCAACGTATATCTTGCAAATCCCCTTAACTAAAATCCCTCCCAATCAAACAAGAACAGAAAGATGTTCATCAAGGAAAGCAGCAATCAGGCCGCAACGAACACACGAAATGGTAATACCAAGCAAACAATCACATCAAACAAGAACAGAAGGTTGTTCGGAATCATCATGTTGATGTGCACGTGAAGCATTAATCGGAAGCACTTTGTCAATAAACTCATATCAGCTTGTGAAGATGTCAACTAACGGCTCATAGAAGAAACTCCATGTAACGATGACCCGATAAGAAGAAGATCGGTTCTTACATGAGTTTGGAGCCGTTTGACCATTTATTCTCAGAAATCAATCAACAATGCAAAAAATTCACACTTCTTCTCCCCCTCAAGAATTTCATACGGAGATGCCATTCTTGACTAAATAAGTGAAATCCATCCGAATGTTCTATTCACACTTCTCTCCCGCAAAATAAGCACATGATGTCGCCATCTTCATTATAATCGAGCACGTGGAATTAGAAAACAATCAGTGGTAGCCCGGTTCACTTGATGACTGAAGCGCATGGAAAAAGTATGAAGCATGTTGATGAGAACGGTCATAATTAGAAGATTTCTCTTCTTCAGAAGATAAAGCGCACTGACACGTACACTTTTCTTTTCTATGAGGAACGAGGCATGAACTGAAGTGTTCATACGTCATAATGATGAAGTACGAGGCCTGAACTGATGTGAACAGATGATATGTGTCTAAATACACATATATTTTATACTATTTAAACCCACAAAAACAACCAAAAACACACAAATGACCCACAAAATGTTATAAATATCAATGAAATGTGTTTTTACGTGATTCAGGTACAAAAGATTGAAAAACAAGTGAAAAATGATCAATTTCACAATAATTATCGTTTTCAGTCCCTGAAGTTACACAAAATGGCAAAACTAGTCCCTAAATGTTTTAAATGAATGAAAAGTCAACTTAAGTCCTTGGGAAATCAAAAATGTTCACAAAACATCCTTGGATAAAAGTTTACACAAAATGGCAATTTTTACCCCTCAAGTTGCAAAATTGGCAAAAATAGTCCCTGGGTATTCAAAACTTGGAAAATTCACAAATTACCCTTGTACTATGCATTAACTTACAAATTGGAACACTTTTGATAACTTTTGGGAATTTACACCTTCAGTCCCTCAAAATCCAAAAATGACATTTTAGGTCCTTTAAGTTTATAAAATAATAAAAATACAACTTTGGTCCTTGTGTTATGTTTACTTGACAGGTTTGGTCCCTTGAAGGAAGTTGGAATATTGGCAAGATCAGTCCCTCAAAAATTCAGAAGTTACAAGATTGGTCCTTGGGCTTATTAATATTACAAACCAAACGGATCCACTTAATACCCAAAATCCAAAGCCAAGTCCAAAAACCAGCTACCCAAGCCCAATATCCAAACCCGGTCAACAAAAGTCAAACCCCGCCCAAACCACTTCTACTGTTCATCTCCTTCTCCCAATTCTGTAATCTCAAAACCACCTGGTTTTTCACCCTCCACCTGTCTCCCCAGCTCACATACTACTCCCTTCCACCTCACAAACCTATCCCACACCTCATTAAATGCTTCCCCACCATCTCACAAGCAACCTTTTCACCCTTTCCCCTGTTTTTCTGCTACAACTCAACCTACTTGATCCCCAAGCTCAAAAAGCTTCTCAACTTGTTCCCTACACCTCTACAAGCATACAAGATGCATTAATTGCATCCAAACCGCCTCAAGCTGTCAAATAAGACTTTGGCGCCAAAAGTGTTTTAAATGGCTGAGATCAATTGGACATCATCAAAGGGTCAAGATTGAAAGAAAAGAGTTAGGAGTGGTCTCCAAGACTACTGAGACTATAAAAGAGAGAAGAAAGACAGAAGAAAAGACACCTTGGCCTTAAGCCAATGTCACCTTAGACTAGTGTAATTTTTAATGCTTTCATTTAAATTAAATGTCATTTACAGCTTTAATTAGTGTAATGAAACTCAAAATAGTGTAATGGAACTTTAATTTCAGTATTAATACAAGTTATCTTTATAATTCATGTTTTCATATTTTCCTTTATTTCAAGTTATTTGCATTTCTGTTGGATTATTGTTGTTTGATGGACTCATATAAGTCACTTAAGCTCCTGACAAAGCTTAATTAGCTTTTAGAAACCTTAAATCAGCTTAGTCTTTATAAAACCAAAAATCACTAAAAAAATAGAGAAAATACAATGGAAAATCAAAAATGTGAGTTCTTGGGTGATACAGCTTGGAGCATGGTTCATAATGGATTGCCATGGTTTAGGGCTTCATGGGAAGCTGTAGGATAGTTAGTGTTCATTGGTTCCATGATCTCAGCTTTGATCACTTGTAAGCAATTTCTTCCATTTTTGCATTTCTAATTTTCAGTCTTTAATCAATCTTGATTTTCATATTTTCATGTTGATGTGTTATTTTGTAGTGATGTTATAGCTTTAAATCAGTTGTTATGTTTTGGAATTTGGTTATGCTTAAATTTCCATTTTGACTAGCCCATATGCTTGATTTTTGATAATCATGGTTTAAACCTTGTGTGACTACTTGTTTAAGCTTTAAAGGTTCTAATTTAACAGATGAAGGCCTGTGGATTTAATAAAATTGGTGTATTCAGTCCTATGTAATGAAAAGCTTAGTTAAATTCCATTTAAGGATTGTTTGGTTGTGATAGATGATCTGTGTTACAGGCCTTATTGTGTGTCCTTCTTGTTTGATGTATGCATGATATGACCTTAATGACTCAATGAAACATTAACTTAAGAGTATAGCATGGTAAATAGTCAAAATCACATTTGACTGTTTCATTATGAGTGTTTTGAAGTTGTCACAACCTTAAATCTTGCTAATGTGTTTATAAGTTGTTCTTTCTTGTTTATCTCATGTTATTTTAGCTTAATATGTCATAATCAGTTGTTAAATTCAGATCAAAGTTGATCAAAGTCAACTTTGATCATAAACTTAAAAAGTCAAATTTCCATTTTGGTCGTTTTTGATTAAAATAGATAATTTTGTGTAGCTTTTAATACTTAGTTTCATAACCTGTGCTTTTAGTATGTTTTAGTTTAGTTGCTAATCTAAATTAGAAAAATGCTAGTTCTCTTTTAATCAGCTTTTTAAGTGCTTATTTTCTAGCTTTTTGTGGATACCTGTTCTGAAAACATGCCCTGCACCACAGTTTTAGGTGTCAAGTTGATAAGCTTGCATGAGCTTCATGACTTGACCCTAGCTTGTGCATTTGGCTTCTTTATGTAGCCTTTGTGGTCTAGTTTTTATGTGCATGATTATTTTTCAGTCTTTAGCTTATTTGCTTAGCTTAATCAAGACAATCTTTTTGTCCCATATTACTCCTTCCACTGAAGCAAACAGTGGAAGTGAGTGGTTTCCATAGCTTATGGAAAGCTCCTTCATAAGCTTGAGCTTGTGACTCTTGGCTTTTCAAAAAGCCAAGCAGTCCATCTCAATGCCTCAATATAAGTTGAGCTATCATGAGCTTATCTGATAAGTCTTTAGAGCTTATAGTTTGCCCATTCACAACAGTCCAACTATTTGGACTTGCATCATTACCTATAGTTCTAATAAGCTCATTTATGGTCATGAGCTTGTGTAGTTTAGTCTTTTGTAAAGCTGATCTACCCAACTTAATGATCCAACAATTAAATTCCACCTTGCATCTTATTAATAAGGTCTGCAAGGAGCTTGTACTTATCACCAATTCACTGAGTACACTAAGAAATCAGTGAACTCATAGCTTCTTCATAAGCAAGCCAAAAGCTTATTCCTAGGACTTAGCTAGTGATTTTAGTTTCTTTTGGAAGCTAACCCACTAGACTATAGGTTCCTATGCTTAAATTAGATTTTGCAGCTTGTTAAGCAAGGCTGCATCTAGCTTTTTGGTTGTCCCATTTCTCAGTATTCACTGAGAATTCAGTGAAATAATAGAATTTTCATAAGCTTCTATTAAGCTCATCTGTTAACCTCACATGTTGATTTTTAGCTTTTTGGAAACCCAACCAACCCATCTTGCTATCTCAATTTTCATTTTGGTATTTCAAGCTTATTCTGTCAGCTTAAATTACCATTACAAATAGTAGCAGGGGTGTTTGGTTCTTTGTTAACTGTTAGAGCTTATCAGCTTATTACTAGCTTATAGGTTATTATCAGTGCACTAGTTTGTTTATACATGTCCATAGTACTTAGATACATCTTAGTTTAGCTTTTGTTTCATCTGAATATCTTATATCAAGCTTATTTTAGGCTTGAGTTCCAACAGTCAAGCCAAAAGCTCAACTGTTGGACTCATAAGCTTATAATGTGCTTATTTTTCTAGTTTGTAAAGTTTTCTTTTAATTAAATATGTATAATACTTGTTTATATTCAGTTCCAGAAAAAGAAAAAACCAAAACAAGCTTTTACCACAAGTGTTAGCTTATATGTGGAAGCTTATGGCTTATTTAGCCAACTGTCATGGAAATAAGCTCCCACAGAGCTTATTTCCAAGTTTTACAAAGGTTAGTTTTATTAAAGTTTCTTATATTTAGCTTATTATTAGTTTTGCAAAAAGAAAAATCAAAAATAAAAATAAAGTGCAAAAAGGGGGTAGGCAGGCTCGAACCTGAGACCTCCCCCTTTGTGAGAGTGATAGTGTGTACCTGGATGCCGTTTGCCCTTGGGACTTTTTCTGTCATCTCTTGCACACATAATCCTCTTATATACGTATTGCCCTTTTTAGCTTATTAGCTGTTTTAGCTTATTTCTAGCTTATTCGTAGTTGCTTTTTCCAGTTTTCTAATTTTCATAAATATGTAATAGTATAAAGTATTTTCTGTAAAATTTTCAGATTTTTCTGATTAGTTTTAGTATTTTTTAACATTTAATTAGTGTAAAATCTTATTTAATTCATAATAAAAAATATAAAAGTCTAAAAAATATAAATCTTTTTTTCTAAAATTTTCTTTTGTCATATATTATGTAATAAAACTGTTTTTACATTCCTAGGACTTTTATTTTATAAATTTTACGTTTTATCTTGCGCTCCAGCGCCATTTTTGTATATATCGCTCGTTTTCATTTTAGGTTACGTTTTAAGTAATTCAAGTTTACGTTTTAGTTAAACGTACGTTTGTTTATCTTTTAGATTTTTAGGTTTCTGATTGTACGTTTTTATGGACGTAGCTGTGACAGAGCTATTACTATTCACATTCAGTGTTAGTCAATCAGATTCCTGTTTTTCCTATACTAATATTATTTTCAACAATTCACAAGTCATTGTACCAGAACATCACGCCTCACCAGGACATAAACGATCCAAGGATATTTTAATCCTTGGTAAACATCCATTTTTCTCCCGGGCTGTCGCCCTTTTATCATCTGTTACGGTTGACCGTTCGCAAGCGGTTGATAAGCGTGACGGAGAAATAAAAGTGGGTGGTTCGGGAGAAATCAACAGACGTCATAAGAAGATTTCTCTTCTTCAGAAGATAATGCGCACTGAAACGTACACATTTCTTTTCTTTAGAGTACGAGGCATGAACTGTTGTGTTCATACGTCATAATCTCCCTCTTTTCAACTCTCTTAGCAAAACATGTAATGATCACCATTATCATTCAGTAGGCTTTTTGTCGTGACAGCTGATGGAGATAACCCAATATGATGAATTTGACCCTGAAGTAAACTAACCCGAACTCGTGACTTAAACTTGCACATATGAAACAAAGAGCGGTGCCGAGAATTCATGCTCCATTGAATCTCTTAAGTACTCTATACTCTTCAACCAACCAACCATCAAGTAATAGACGTACATTAACTCTTGAAAATCCACAATTGAATGTGACACTGAGCACTACAACGTAACTCCTTAAAGTGATAGTTATCTTGTGGTGGTAAGAGCCCAATTCCCCCAAGTGGTAAAAGAAAAGGTAAAAGACACCCAACAATAACTAGATTTCCAAGTCTTCGTTTTTGATAATAAGCACGAACAAGGATCTTGAAGAATCTTCATCCAACCATCCCCGATACCTTCAGATACTAAGTGCACTCGCCCGTGATATTTCACTTCAACCTCAAATAAATAATAGTGAGTTAACCCCGTTGTCACATCTTGTTAAAAGCTCAAATCTAGCCTCCTTTAACGTATTAAGTGAACTCTTGATAATGGTTTCATCCCGACCATGGTTAAAAGCACATAACCCCATAAAACCACACAATAACCAAACTGCCATGACCAAAATTCAAACACACATCCAATTTATGAAGTACACCCTTTTATCCCTTCTTCGAAACAGAAATCGTAACACCAGCATCAGAAGACCCCGAAATACATTTTCCTTTCTCCAAGATGGTTCCATCAATACGGGATTTTACAATTCTATGGTTTAAACCGAAAAATAGTATCTTTCGCGGGATTTTACAAAACCAAGAATAAACCGTAAGATAGACCCGGAAATGCACTTTACTATCACCAGGATGATTCCATTGTCACGGGATTTTACAAGTCTATGATTTAAACCGAGAAATAGGTTCTTTCGCGGGATTTTATAAAATCAAGACAAAACCGTACACAATGTCAGCTTGAATGTGTTATGACAACTTTGGTTTCAGTGAATATTTATTTTAGGGGAACATGCAACGGTTCATCAACGGTTCATTATCCAACATCAATAACATCAACCATCCAGTCAACACATTGGTAAACACATCATTCACGCATTCTGTCGGCTATTGTAGTGACCACACGGAGAAGTAAACCTGATATACCAAACTTGATCATGAAGTAGAATTCCAGAGATATGTTACTTAAATTTGTACTCATCCTCGTGAAAAAGAAATGGTGTACCCAATGTACAAAACCTCTTGACGTATCCTCAATTGCGTGAGTCACCGAAGTGATAGCTACGTTGTGGGTTAAGCGCGAAACAATCACAACCGTAACTACATAGCCAAGTCTTTATCACATTCTGTAAATGCCCAAACAAGTCATCTTCGCGGAAGGGTAGAAAGAAAGAAGACGAAATGAGTAAACGAGCCCGGAAAACCTCACTTCAAATCCAAATTAGAAATACCGTCTAAACAACCCCGTAGTCAACATTGATCAATCATTGATTCAAGCCATAACATAATATCCATTGTGAAGATGCATATACCAAAGTACCAAACCTTATAGCAAGATGGTTCTCATCATCAAACCAAAATTCATCATCGGATCACATTGTCACAAATCACATCATCAAATCTCATATAATAAAAATTCGCATCCTATGAACATGATATTGACACCTGATCCAATATAGTGAATAAACCCGATCAATTTAAGCTTTAGAAAGCCCATGTCCAATTATGCTCATATTCCGGCCCAATTAATCAAGGTTTATATTGATCTTGTTTTAATATCAAAGTCCAACATCCAACGTTCAAGTTATGACACACATTATTCAATCTCAGTCCAACTAAAATCCAATGACAATTCATATTAATCCTGAATGAAGCAACATAGTCCATTATGCATAATTATTGAACCAGCTTGTGAAAGTCAATTTTCACATTTTCACATCTAAAATGTATGCTATTGTAAGTTTCATAAATATTTCATGCTGCCCCAAGATGTGATCCCATACGAAATCCAATCCATCTTTATCAAATGTCATTCAGTCCAGGTCCAAGCCCACGAGAACCAGACAATCCAAGTCAACACCAATACCCTAAAATCACGGGGTATTAAAACACACATCACTCTCATTTTAACCCTAATCCTCTCACAAAATAACGCCCCCTTCTCTCCAAATCAAATCTCCACCAGTCAGTCAACAAACCCTAAAACACATATCATCGCCTCTTTGAGTAACAAACCCTAATCATTCACTATCAAAAAAATCCGCCCCTCATTCACAGCAGTCACAAAACTAACAACACTTCAATCTTCTTCAATACGAATCTCAATCATGAGAGCCACAATCCAATACAACCGAAACTTAGTAGCTTTGTCAATCAAAATGAACTCGCCACAGGGATGGCTATGAGTACTTCGTTAATACCACAGGGATGGTAAGAAGGTCTCGGACAAGGGACGGCATCAATATAAAGAATATGATTTCAGGTAGGTTCACTCAAATTCATTATCTTTGACAAAAAAATCCATGATTCAAAGTAAAAAGGGGTAACATAATTGTTATAACCTTTTTCTTTAAGATCATAAATTATCACAAGTATAGATCAATGATGTTGTAACCTTCATAAAGATGACTATTCAATGTTTCATAATATGAAGTTACAATGAGATCCATTTAAATAACCGTGACAAACAATAAGTATTGGATCAATGAAGATGAATATCGTGGGTCGTTCTTTGACTAGTCTTGAATTAGACATGAATGCTCACGGTGAAAACAGAGATCCCACTTTTATATATTGAAACCGAATCCAAGAAAAATGAAGTGGCATGATTGCTAGGTTCATTCCATGATTCGGATATTTAAGTGAGTTGCTTTAAAATAATGATCTATGAGGTACACGTTCCTTTGTGAATAGATCAAATGATATCTATGTGTTTCAACAACCACTCACAAAAGGAACAAAGCTGAGATCATTTACATGTTAGTTTGGGTCGATCTTTGATGATTATTGTTCTCCTCATGTAGTAGGCCCTTGTGGCTTAGTGAAACCTTGAAAGACATTGAGAAACAAATCTGAGATCTTGCATGAGTTTCAATTAGATTGAGTTATGGTTTTTATGTAGATGTGTCTTTGTCGAGGATCTGTTATCTTGGATCTGAGATGATGTTTTCGGATGAGATTGCAAATATTTCATTTTGATTTCGTTTCATAAAACTGGACTGATGATGGTTGTTAAAAACTGAAGTCGAGTGTTATTTGGTTAATGGTATTTTAGTAATGTGGTTGAGGTCTTGTGGTCATGTCTTCTCATTCTTCTACCTTTCTGTCAAGTCGCCAGCCTAAGTCGCTACCTTTTATCCATAACAAGTCGCTAGCTTTTTATGTTGCTATTGACTTGAGTTGACTAAATAGTCAACTCGCTACACAAGTCGCTAGCTTTGTTTTCAACCCAAGTCGCTAGCTTTGTTTTCAAACCAAGTCGCTAGCTTTGTTTTCAAACCAAGTCGCTAGCTTTGTTTTCAAACCAAGTCGCTAGCTTTGTTTTCAAACCAAGTTGCTAGCCAAATCTTCTTTATAACTCGCTAGCACAGCCTTTTTTTAACATAACTCGCTATTGACTTTCAAGAAAGTCAACGAATAACCAAGTCGCTACAGAGGGACAGTGAATCTAGACAAATATGAACCCAAGTCGCTAGAAAGAATCTCATGCCATTTTCCGACCATATTCATGCTAAACCCAGAAATCTTTGTTTTGACCCAGAAAACTGCATAAAAGATTCATTATATGACTGTTGTAAAAGCAGTTTTGACCCAAAAAAGTGACCACATGACCCAATGACTTTTCTTTTGGTACAAGATATTGTCACAGAAACTGATAATCGTGACTGTTTGGACCAAGAATCTTGACACAAGTGAAGAGAAAAATAAGAATACATGGATAAAGCAGAAAACTTTTTGGACCAAACCATGAATCTAGACATAAATGAGGACAAGTCTCTAGCAAGAACATGACTAAGTCTCTAGCAAGAACATCAAAGACAACACAAGCAGATTCATATAAAAACCATACGAGTGACAAAAACAGATTCATAATATAAAAATCACATAAAAAACCAGATTCATACTAACAAAACCACACATGTTATCACCTCATAAAAACCAACAGCCAATCTGTTTTAAAAAAATTAACCACGCAAAACCACTTAAACACAAAAAACCATTCGAATCATTACAAACAACACAACCTTGGCTCTGGTACCAATTGTAGGATCGTGTATATTATTGTGTTGATGATTCGGGTGGTCTTGGATGATCAAAATACATGTTTAACATTTTATAGAGAGAAAGTAGAGAGAGAGGGTGTTCTTGCTAGAGAGTTACTCAAAGTATGGAATATTAGATTAATGAAAAGAAGCACCACCCCTTCCAAGGATGGAAGGGGTATTTATAGTTACAAGAAATACGACCTCCTATCGGCCTGTGGATCAGGGATACAGTGGGTAAAGACCCGTCCTTCCTCCACGGTGTTACACTACGCTAAACTAAAACTAACTAATAAACTGATAAATAACGTAAACAACGACAAATCTACGAGCTAACATATACTAGACCATTATTGAGTTGACCGACTCTTTAACATGGAATTTTCTAATTCCTAACATTTTGTATTTTTCTGATTATTTTTCTATTTTCTATGAATTAAAAACTATTTAAAACTAATTAAATTGCTAAAAATACAAATTTAACTAAGAAAAATCTGGAAAAATTATTTTTTTGCTTTTTATATTTATCTTAACCTAGGAAAAATGAAAACTTATTTTTTTGAAGTTTTTCTGATTTAATTGTATTAAAAGCTAATTAAAAATGCCTAAAAACTGTTTTAAATGAAGAAAAATAGCAAACAGTGTTAGAAAAATCTGAAAATTTCAGGAAAAGTCTAAAATAATATTATGAATCTAAGAAAAATATGAAAACAGTAGCTTGTGTGTGAGAAAATGAAACTGCAGTTATAAGTGCTTATAGATAAGCACTTGGAATAAGCAAATGAGCACAAAAGACCACCAAATGATTACAGAAGCTATAATAAGCTAAAACTACTCAAAAGCAACTTATTACAACTATCCTAAACCTCTAAAATACCAACTACACAGATTTGATGTTTTAAACTTGAATGCCAAAAGCAGTTTTAGCCTACTACTTTGTGGCTTGAGAATAAGCCACCCAATAAGCTGGAAGTTGAAACCAGTTATTGGAACCTAAACTAGACCTGGCTAGCTACCTATAAACCAAATACCAGACCTGGACAAGCTCTTATGAGCTTGTGACAAGCTCTGCAAGAAGCTGGGAAGACTGCACTGGTGACTATGCCCTGTCACAGGGCATATGAGGCTTAATTGAACAGCTTATTTGGAGCTTAAGAAAAATTTGACAAATTTTGCAAAAATCAGTTATTGAAACTAGACCAGTTGAACTTCTCAAATCCACAAGATCAAAGGCATGTGACCAAGGATTAACAAATGAGACCTCAACTAAGATTTGGAAAAACTGGTTTTAACCACTTTTGACTTTTTTAGATAAAACTGTAAAGTTGACTAAAGTGAGTTTTGATTCTGGTTTATCAACTGAAAATGATATTTTATGGTGAACTAAGACTAATGCAAGCTATCCTAATGATATCTAAACACAATTCAAGCTTTTGCTCTTTCAAAATCTCAACAGTTATGAAACTAGAACAGGAATATGTTGATTTTGACTTTTAAAGTGCACAATTGAAATTTGATGACTGCAATAAGCTTATCTATCCTATGTAAACCTTAAACCACAGAGTTTAGCCAATGAACAAACCTCTTACACAGGTTTAAACACCTGATCCAAACACCACTTTAAGACACTGATTCACTGTTTTGCTAAGCTAAACTCAGAACCAAGCCAAACTCATCATTAAACTAGATTAAGATAACCAAATTAGACCTAGATCAAGATAGCTAATCAATATTTAAACATCAAAACTCAACTGCTTCATTTTGACAGATGTGCAGACATGACTTGAAACATGCACATAAATAAAAACTTCAATTACACTAGAGATATTAAGCTAATTTATATTAATGTTTAACAGAATTAAAGCTTATTAACAAGAGAACATGATTCAAACAGACCAAAGAAAGTGATACTCACATGAGGTCCTAGCCACAATGGCTTGAGATCAATCAAACAAAGAACACTATCCTATTACTGTCTTATTCCTATACCCAACTGAATTTCAACCCAAATCCATCTCTGCATCAACCCATATTCAATTCCATACCTGCTTAACCAATTTCTCTTCTCAGTTGACTTTTGTTGACCAAAAATCAAATATGCTAGAAACTTAGAATTAAGCTCACTAAAAGCTACACACAGCTTTAGTTAGCTTATTCGAGCTATAATAAGGCTTGTTGAAGCCTGGCTTTTAGTTCATTCAAAAGTGAAAACTTAAAAACATGAATCTTGGATAAACTTGTAATTAGAACTTGAACTGGATTACAAACGTTCAAATAGCTTATATTTAATACATAGAAAATGAAAACAACAAGTTTAGACTTAAACTAATACATTGATGATAAAAACGACATACATTTGAAAATGAAAACTAAGTACTAGTCTTCCTCTTGCTTCTCTTTCCTTTATTTATACACCAAATGTCTTCTCTCTCTCCTCTGATCAATTCCCACTCACAATTGAGGCCATTGGATTACTTGGATGGATTTTAGCCGTTTGATCAATTTTTTGCGGGAAAAGGTTTTAACAGCTGGGGGGTTGAGTGTTAGGTTGAAGAAGCATTAAATGTTTCTTGGCTTGGGGTGTTTGGAGGGTAGGAATAGGGTGATGATGATGGAGTGTGTTGGAGTTGCAGGTGATGATGAGGGGGGAAGGGAAACCCGTGAGCGTTTAATTATTTTAAATGTGGCGGGGTAAGGTTGGTTTGACCGGGGTTTGACCAAGGGAGTATATTAGGCAGGGGTCCAAAATAGGGGGGTCATAATGTATGGCAGGGGTCAAAACATACAAAGGGTCATGGCTTGGTTCAAAGGTGCAAAGGTTTGTAATACAAGGACCATTTTGTAATTTCTGAAAGATGAGGGACCAAACCTTCCATTTTCTCAAAACTGTTTCAAGGGTCACTTTTGACAAGTTTCAATAGTACAAGGACTATTTTTGACAATTTTCAAAGTTTAGGGACCTAAGTTGTAATTTTGCAAATTTAAATCTCAAGGACCAATTTTGACAACTCATGAATCCCTAGGGACTTGAAATGATATTTTTCTTTATTTAGATTTACCAGGGACTGTTTTTGACAACTTTTTAAACTTGGGGGACTAAAACTGCCAATTATGCAAACTTGATACTTTTTCACCAGATTTTGATATTTTTGCATTTAAAACACATAAAACACTTATTTGTGATATTTTTATCATTTTGATGCATTTCTGAGTGTTTTCAGATGTTTTTGTAGTTTAATTGGTACAAAAATAATGAGTATTTAGACACTCATCAATCCCCCACACTAAGATATTGCTAGTCCCTAGCAATGTTTTGAGAAAAATTTAATGGATTTCATCTCTTTACCAAAAGCCATTACTTCTGGAGTAGCCAAATGTTTCAGTTCAAGTAAGAACCTTGGTACACCGATAACCAAGTAATTTTGAGCAAACCACCAGCTTTCAACGGATTTGATTTGTCTTTACCAGAAGCCGTTTGCTTCTGGACTAGCCAACTCTTAGATAAATCATCAATATTATCTTTGGTGAGCTGATTACCAATTATGGTTTTGTTAGATATAACTTTTCACATACACATCAAACCATAAGACAAAGTAGCATATAGATGGAATTCTAGAGAGAGAAAGTTAGAGGTTTAGGGAACTTAGTGAAAGAAAGTGAAAGATATTATTATGAGCTCCAACTCTCTACCTTGGGAGGTAGAGAGTATTTATAGTCTTACATAATCGCCACACATCGGGCTGTGGATCAGGCATACAGTGGGTAAAGACCCGTCCGTCCTCCACGGTGTTACTTAACTAAATACTACTTAACTTAAAATAACTACGACTACGAGCTTTCTAATGATTACATATACTTGAGGTGACCGACTCTTTAATACCGGGAATTTCTAATTCCTAACAATCTTCCCCTAAGGGAGGTCACCTCAATCATGTACCAAAATTACATTGAATACAACTAGATATTACTTAAAAATTGTTCTTGCATTCTTGATGTAGTCCTTTGCTTCTAAGCTCGTAGTCATTGTTTCTTCACATTGCATGTTTGGATACTCCAAGTGGAGGTCTTTTACTGATCCACGTGATAATGATTTTGAGCCATCTTTTGAGATCATCAGCTACCAAAAATCTCTGAGACATCCATTGTGGTGTTGTGACTTTGGGACCGACATGCTCACATTCTGGATCATGATATCTTCTCATCAGAGTAGCGGAAGCTTTAGTTGATTCATGATATTGGCAGCAGCGTAGCAGAAGCTTGGTTTGAAAAATATCAGAGTCATTGATGCACTAATCATGATTTCTTTTGAGATGAATGTGTTAAGTGAGCATGCGGCTGTGGATTGACCGCTTCATTCTGATCAGCTGCAAACGTCGGGCGTACCTGCATACAACAGTTAGCAACAAATCGCACGAAAGTGTCTTTGATCACTTTCGTTGAATTGAGGTACACGGCCCACGGTTCCCCGTTGATCAGTACAAGTACTGCCTGTGATCAGGTAGGATTCCTAAGAATCTCCTTGACAGGGTTTCGCAGCTGTTCTAGCTGTTCTCAAACCGGAACATCTCAAAGAAGACAACACGGAGTGAGTGAACCAGTGAATTTTAAGTCCACTGATTGATGAAAAGAGATTTGAAAAACAATCGTGTATTGCTCAATAGAAATTGTCTTTGCAATACAACGAAGGTTTTATTGAAAATCAATTATCAATCATAAAAACACCTTTTGGTTTGAAAAATGAGTACACAGTCAATGTGCTAAAGAAAAGAGTTTTTAAGCACAAAGACAGGTTTTTCAAAGGTATCCGTCAATCCATAACCTGAACCAGGATTGATTCAAGAAATTGAATCGCCCCATTGTTTCTGTTCAGTTGTCACATGGTTGATCTATATAATAGATCTCACATGCCACCTACCAGGAGCTTGTTTGATGTTGGCTCCAGAAGGCTTTCCATCTTCATTGTGCATATGTAAACACATCACTCAGATGTTCTGGCAATACCACAAGGATAATGCGTAGGACTCAAGATATAATCTCTCTTTCCACATTGTGTGAAACAGAGAGTCTTCATTGAAAGTGTCCTAATGAGATTTATTGATGATCTCGTGGCTCTAGACTCAATTTGTGCATATTTGGATCCTATGACGGAGACTAGGGAGAGGGTCTCCTTCTTCAATATCAACCATCTCTAAGAGAAAGTCGATAGAAAATGTCGGTTCCCCGTGAGAATGAAACAAGCCCTTTTAAGAGGAACTTGAGTGGTTTGGAAAGTTGAAGTGCAGTGCGTCACTGGGTCCATGAAGTCTTGTCTTCAATACCGATGTTACCATCAGTAGCATATGAATTGAACCCGGTTACTGCCCTAAGGTTGAATAAATGGAGGGCTATTTGTTTTCACCCTTTTCTCATTCAATTCTTTTTAATTCTTCAACCCCTTCAGTGCTTACCGAGACTTCATAGCTAGAACCTTGTTGGGTTTATTCCAGTACTAGCTCAGTCTTAGTCCGCACTCTTCCCTTATCTCATTTTTCTCCTTTTATCATCATACCTAAGGACTTCTACACTAACTAGTGGATTGTCCCTGGGTAGATCCCTCCGGTTCTGGCGGATCATGGGAACACATACCTAACCTTATCATCCTTATATCACCGTACATAAAGTAAAGTTGGTCGGTCTAATTGGTATTGTTCATCTGCCATTGGATCCAATTGAAAACCATTTGAAAATCAATTCAGATACTTGTGATATATTATCAAAGCATTTTGTACCTGAATTGTTTTTGATATTTTTAGAACGAGAACTCCCCCTCAACATGTGCATCAAGTATTGAAAATGTTTTGCACACGGAGGCAAGAGAAAGAATTAACTTCTTTTGATTACCATTTTCTAAAAGATATCAACATCACTTCCCTCAACAGATCAAGTGGGTATAGCATTTCCGGGAAGGATGAGGTTTCCATAAATTCGCTCCCCCTCAATATGTGCCTCGAGGTTTGAAAAGAGTTTTGCACATACTAGAGGGAACCTGCACATTGGGATGAATGATCACGTTTCAAGTCAAAGGTTTAAAATAGATGCTCCCCCTCAACATGTGCATTGAAAATTTGAAATCGTTTGTCACATGTGGGAAGGACAGCATGTACATTCTTATAACACCATTTACCGAATTATCAGTTTAAATCCAATTTAAATCACACATTCTCCCCCGATCACAATTATCAAAGCATTTGAGATTTGTGATCTCGTATAGATTTAAATTGATTTTGAACGCTTTTAAGGAGAATTGTGACATGATTGTGAAAGCGTTTGAACTGATAAGGATCGGATTTTAAGACTTTAAACTCCATTTATAAAACATGCATGTATATCTTTTGAAAACAATTTAATGCCAAATAACTTTTTAATTTAATTGAAATCATTCTCCCCCTCAATCAATGACATAGGTTGTTGATTGAGAGATAGAGATTTTGACAAATAAGTCCTGATGATTATCAAAAATAGAATCCGAGTTATTTTTCAAAGCATTTGGTTTTCAGCAGATAAATGTTTATAGAATCAGAGCATGGAATTTGAAAACATGTTAAAACATGGCTCTGTTCTTTCTTTTAAAAGCGGGTTACTGCCTGAGATGACAATAAACCATTTATTCTCTTTCTCCCAAAAATATTTTTTGATTTTTTGATTTTTTTAATTTTTTTTTTTTTTTTTTTTTTTTTTTTTTTTTTAATAAAAATATAAAAATTCGAACAACATCTAAAGTCCCGTGTCATTCTTTGAATGACAACATCAAGACCGTAGATATTTATCGAATCGAGAGAAACATGACAAAATGACAATATTTTTTGAAGATTTTTCGAATTTTTCAAATTTTTATGGATTTTGAAAGTTTTATATTTTTCTATTTGATTTTTGAAGGTTTTATAATTTTATATTTTGTTTTTTTAAAAAATATTTACAAGAGATAAATGAGTTTAAGAGGATGATGAAATGAGTACCGAGATACAGATATCGTTCAGCACGTTGTAGAAGAAAGGAATCAACATCTCTTAAACTTTCACCACCAAAGCATTCGAGGCTTTTTAAGAAAAATCGTCTGAACATGAGCCTTCACAATTTGAATCTTTGGTAGCTTCCCCCCAAATCGACAATCATCGAATAACGACCATTTCCCTAAGAAGTAGAAACGAATATAAACGGTCTCATTAAATGAAGCTCAGCACCCTGAAGAACATGAGAACACCGAAGTAACAAGTTGAAACATTGATCGTCTCAGTGGTTATCAAATCCGGATTAACTGATTACGACCGATCACATGAACCTGTTGTGCATCCCCGATGTACACCTTACTCTTCGAGATTAACCAGTTGTCTAGTTAGGGGAACACTATATCAACATCTTCATTTTACCAAGTGCATTCCAGTTATATAACATATAACCAATCAGCACATAATGTACACATGTAGCCAACAAGAGTAGAGACGATGACATCCATGTAACATGTTGAGTCACTAATCATCTCTGTGGATGTCAACTCTGAAATAACTGAATTAGCTTGATCAAGTGAACATGTTGTGCATATAACCGGAAGCACTTTATCATAAACCGTATATAAGATGCCGATAGGCAGTATCATCTCATGTTCCAAATATTCTTCTGACATTTCTCCCAACTGAACACTGAAGTAACAAAAACCAAAGGTCTCCAGAGACCACTTCCCCCAAATAGTTGGAATAATATATCCTTCCCCCAAATAGTTTTGATACCTCAGAATCAGCAAAACATAATATATCCATAAACTTGAAATCTTGTGAGAAGAACTCAAATAGCCCAAATGAATCCTGTGAGAATCAACTGCTACATAAACTCTCTCTGACTATCTTTATCAACCCATATGTAGACAATTTGAAGTGACTACTGTTGAAGAAAAACCCGATATACCAAACTTGAAACTGAAGTCGAATTCCCCGCATTTGTGTCTTAAGCTTGCACTTAAAGATGGAAGAACGGTGTCGAGAATCTATGCTTCAAGCAAATCTCTAAGTACTCACTACTCAAACAAAGTATGAGACATTAACACCTCTTGCGATTATCCACACCGTCATATGCGTGTGACACTGAGTAAAACAAAGTAACTCCTAATAGTGATAGTTAACCAGGTCTTCAATCATCCACCTCGACTGCTGGAAACTAGATAACCCAAGTCTTCAACTCAAATACTTAAGCCCGAGCAAGTTATCAAATAAGAACACGCCTTTGTGAACGTCAACTTCAACCTCAAATAAGTTATAAATGTGTAACTTCAAAGTAATCAACTTGTGTCAAATGTCCAACACGTGAATAAACATACAATCGGATGTACATTGACCCACTGACTGAACCGGAGCAAATGATTCCTCAACATCAATGCATTCTTCCTTACGGTATACATGTAGAAACTGATCTGGAAGATTTACCAATAATGTTTTTAAGCGGATGAGGAAGTCATTTTCCTTAATGTTCATGTGGTTGATTTACAGATGCACATTTGGAGAAGAAAAATGAAACAATGATCCGTGAAGATTTGGCAAAGGAGTACCAAAGAGCGGATCACTATTCATGAGTGCAACTGCAATGATAGTCATTAACAACGCCTTGTGAAGTGACTGGAGATAAGGTTTCTTGAGAGTTCCAAGAAGTACTTCTTAGATGGTGAACCAGTTGAGTCAATAGAAACCAGAGCATGAGCTTCAGAAGCTGGATGATCAACATTCGTTAGAGGTTGGAAGTACTCATCAAACATATCTTTGAAAAACAATGAATCCCAATTATCCTTAGTAATTGAAGCATTAGGCGTTGGAGGAGTGTCATCAAAAATCAAGCAATGAATCATTGCTAAAGAATCTGAGCAAGTCTAATTGGGGATAAAATTTTGGCTTTTCAATCTCCCCCAATTAGTGCTCTCCCCTAAACTGACGAAGATTTTCAAGTGTTCTTCTCAGCCCGGATTAAGAAGAAGTCTTTAGATCATCAAATGCAATTCGTCTTTAGTCTTCTAATCATGTAGCTTTCAAATGTAGATTAGACTGTAGACTCGACCTTCTTCAAGATTATCCGAATGGGGAAATAGACAGTTAACATCTTCTTCACACCAAAGGCATTCCCGTTAACTTGTAAATAGCAAATCCCCTTAATTAAAATCCCTCCCAATCACACAAGAACAGAAAGATGTTCATCAAAGAAATCAGCCCAGCAACTAGAAGCACTTTTTCATTTAATCATATCAGCCCGTGTGAAGATGTCAACCAACGGCTCTTAGAAGAAACTACATGTGAAGATGATCCGATAAGAAGAATCTCGGTTCTTACATGGGTTAGGAGCCGTTTGACCATATATTCTCAAATATCAGTCAACCATGCAAAAAAAAATTCACACTTCTTCTCCCCCTCAAGAATTGCATACAGAGATGCCATTCTTGATTAACCAAGTGATTATCATCCAAATGTATTATATTCACACTTCTCCCCCGCAAAATTAGCACATGATGTCGCCATCTTCATTATATTGAGCAAGAGGAATAAGAGTAATTATCAGTAGTCCGGTTCACTTGATGACTGAAGCGCATGGAAAAAGCATGAAGCATGTTGATGAAGAATGTCGATGAGAATGGTCATAAACATGAAGATTTCTCTTCTTAAGAAGATAAAGCGCACTGAAGCGTACACCTTTGTTTTCTTTGAGGAACGGGGCCTGAATTGTTATATGCAGACGCCATAATGATGAAGTACGAGGCCTGAACTGATTTGAACAGACGTCATAATTAAGAGCCCTGTCATATGTTTAGAGCCGCCCGAATCCAAATACCAAGGGACGATTTGTACGACCTGCTTTGGACAACAGACGAAGACAGAGAATTGGAAACATTGGATCCCCACGTGCTGATGGGTTCCTTTTGGTTAGCACAAACAGTCTTTGAATCAGCAGAAACCCTAGATGCAATGGCATTATCCCTAGGAGCTGAACTAGTAGAAGCATCAGACTTAGTCAAATGACATTTTGTGCTTAATGGGATTATTCTACCAGTTGGCTTCCAAACCTTAACAGGCACTATTCTAGGCATAGTGGATCTAGCTAAGGGATAAGGTTTGCCATTCGTTAATATTCGACCTGTGGGCTTCCACTGAAATCCTACATTTGTAAACACATTCCCTGTAGGTTTCCAAGATTGCTTAATCTGTTTCGCTCTCCAAACTTTCTTAACTGGGTTATGAATCTTAGATCTCAGAAATAACACATCACATTTTTCATGATTACCAGAAAATAAACATTTTTTACATGTTTTGCAGACAGCATGAGGCCTCGAATTAATTTCAGTAAGCTTAGAGCTAATACTAGAACTAACACGATTCTTTTTGTTCAAATCAAACTTCTTGTCCCTATGGTGTTCTTTCACTTCCTTATCATGAACACTTTTAGTTTGCGTAATCCTATCCTTCTTTGCATTGCTTCTAGGTTTTGACCCGCTAACTTTAGTGTCAATCTTAACATCTGTAGAAGTAACGATGGGAACATTACATGGCTTCACTACTTTCTGCATTTCTGGTCTAGAAGTGTTGGGATCTGAAGTTCTAGGAGGCACATCAAAGGTTGCTTGCTTGAATTTTGACATGGAACAAGGCATATCAAGGGTCACATGCTTGGCTTTAGGCATAGAACAAGGCACAACTATTCTATCTCGCCTATTGCTAGATTTCGGACTTGTGACAATTACATACTCTAATAGTTCCTGAGATCGTTTGGCATCCATGCAGGCATAGGCTATAGTACTGTCAAAAGGTTTTTCTAATCTTTCATCTTCAACAATCTCACGGAGACCCTTCAAACTTTCCTTAAGGTATGAGAGATATGCTTTATGTGCAAGTTCATTATTCCTAATGGGCGGGGGAATATATAACATATCGATAGCATATTTATCACAAGCAGAAACCTTAGGAACAGAGTATTTGCAATTTGGGATTGGCAACTTTCCTTTCACCTCACGCTTCAGATTCTCAATATCGTTAAGTAAAGAAGTTATCTTTTCAATTTGTTTATCATGATTAACTTTAAATGAATCACATAACTCTTTGTTTTGATCATTAACCTTTGAAATTTCAGCTTTAAAACAATCATTTTCCTTTTGCAAGTTATCAATTATGTTTTGAAGTTGGAAATTCTGAGAATCTAAAGGTGAAGGCATATGGGAAACAGTCACATCCTTCTTTTCACCTTTTAGTTGTGAAATTTGGGCTTTCAATCTTTTGATCGTGTTATAATGAGCTCGAATTTGTTCATCACGTTTGATAATTTCAAAAACTGCATCAAACTCAGGAGCATCAGAGGATGTCTTGATATTTGAGGTTTTAACATTTTCTTTGAGATGTTGATGTTTTAATTACAAAGCAAGATGTTCAACTTCTAATTTAGAATAATGTTTGACCAAGTTATCATGATCATCCTGTTCTATTTTCTCATGCAATTTTGAATTTGTTGTTTCAAGCTCAATGACACGATCATGGGAGACTTTCAGAGCAACAGATAATTCATGAAATTGAGAAGCATTAATGGAACAATTTGTAGCAGTGAAAAACACATCTTGAGCAATACATTCAGAAATCAGATTCTCATTCAGTGTATGCAAGTTCTTCCTCTCAATCTCATTATATTTTAATTCTCTCTCATAATCACTAACCTCAACAATCATTGCATCAAATACCTTTTCCATTTCTTTAATATCAGAATGCGTCCCTTTTTTAAGACTCTCAAATTGATCTTTTAGTTGTTTAAAGAAAGGCATGACCTCAGTTAAATAGCATTCTTTAGTTTGCTCAAAACCCCTTTCCCCTTCAGTTATACCGGTGGGTGTGATCCTTTTCTTACAAGTTTTCTCAAAATCAACAAATAGTTGAAAGATAACATATTCACTGATTAAGGTCTTGCTTTTAGTGGCAAGAGATCTAGGAACTAAGTGCATTGGTGTATTAGGAGGATACACAGTTGATTTAGGCAGTTTCCTACAAGGGGGATTCTTTTCAACAAGATTTTCAGCTTTTTGCATTTCCATATCCTTTTTCCAGAACACTTGTTCAGGGGTTAATAGAGTCTGAGGCTTAAACTTGTTCAAGGAGATCCAATTTTCTTTAGTGTAATTATGGGGTTTGATCGTTATGTTATTCTTTTTACACTCAGGATCTTCTAACTTCTTATTCATTTTCTCCCTAGTGACTTCATCAGATTTCTTATCTTCCTCAGTGCACTCAACGCAACTAGGTTTCTGCCTAGGCTTAAGGATTTCATTACAATCATAAAGCACCTTATGAGCATTTCTAGCCTTTTTAATTACCTCTGGATTTGGTTCCTCAACGAGGGGAATACTATGCTTATCGCTTAAGACTCGATGCTTAGTGATCATGTGAGCAGTTTGAATGGTATTCCCTTGTACGTACAACTTATTTTCAAGCTTTTTTTTCAAAGTTTTTAGATTGGAAAAATCATTCAAAAGTTTTGATTCCTTAGCTTTGAATTCTTGCTTAAGCATTTTAACATTTTCTTGAAGTTCGTGTTTTTGCTTAGCAGTTTTGGAAAGCTTTTCTTGTAAGGAGTTTAACTCTTGTTTTAATACTTCTTCTCTAAAATTACTTCTTCTAATAATTGTACACATTTGGATATCCATCTCCTGCTCACGAGTGGTAAGTTCAAACTTAGCACGTTGTTCGTATATGGCAACTTGATCCTTATAGGTATTGAGTTCAGTGGTCAAGGAATCATCAGGCACAAATGCAGTGTACTCATGCAATCCATAATCATCATTTTGAGAAGAAGATGCATACCTAGGTACTGCAGAAACTTTCATGCAAGTTTCCTCTGCATTAACGTGCACAGGTTGTGGCCGGTGCATCTCTATCTTGGGTACATCCGAAGCTTCCATGTAGCGTTCCTTTGCATTAGCTTGCACGGGTTGTGACTGGTGCACCTCTCTCTCTTGTGAACATGAGCATGAAGATTCTATTTTAGCATTGTCCGACTCATCATTATTTGTTTTCTCTAACATTCTGCATTCAGCAACACCCGATTCTTCCACAGATACATTACCCAACTTATCACAACAATCTCTCAACTGCACCTGACACTCATTCACTTTTTCATCCTTTTGTGCAGTTTCCTCAATGTACTTTTTCACATTATCCATGAGTTGGATAAATGTCTCAATGAATTCCTGAATTTCCATTCCAGTATGTTTTTTGAAGGAAATTCCAGTCAAGTGTTGATCGTAATCTGCTGAATATTCCCCACTGATGAATGGCTGAAATTGTTTGTAGATTACTTGAAGAGCTGCACTGGAACCATCTTTTTGAACTTCTTCATTGGTAAGTTGCAGCTTTAAATGCTCTAAGTTCAACAGCAAGCTTCTTGTCAATGTAGGTAAGTCCTGGCGGAAAAGAGCACTACATGTTCGATCCCCAGCTATGGATAACAACTGTATGAGGTGCAGATGAAGTAGTTGATAGGGCTCAATGCTGCATTCCATTTGCATGGCATTCTGTAGCAGGTGCAATTCATTCTCATTGTACTCAGAACATGAAGATCTCACATCCTCGTTGTTTAATTCAAACATCTTTAATCGTTCAGTGTAGCATCCATTATCATTATTATCCACAGCATCATACAATTTAAGCACTTCTGAAATCACTGGGTCAGTAGAGTAAGACATGATGTGGTAGAATGCACGGGATTTTACCAGTCTATGATTTAAACCGAGAAATAGAATCTTTCGCGGGATTTTACTAAAATCAAGACTAAACCGTTAAGCAATGACCAATGGAATGTGTTAAAGACGACTAATGGATCGACACAATGATAGACAATTGTGTGTTAGGTCTTATGATTGTTTGTGGGATAAGCAGAGATGTTGTTTGGTTGTGATTCGGATTGGTTTATGCCCGTTTTTCCTGAGAAATTTAGGTCTAAAAACTTAAAAACCTCAATAACTTCTGTTCGGAGCGGATTTAGACCTCGAAGATTGACCCGAATGAATTTTAGGACGCTGAAAACGGAGTTACGGTTCAAAAGTTATAGCCGTTTGAAGTTTTGACGGGAAAAATCAACCAAGTCGCTACGAATTCTTGAACCAAGTCGCTACCAACTAATTCGCTACACCACTAAGTCGCTAGAGTTCCAAGTCGCTAGACACAAAGCAAGTCGCTAAGTAGTAACTCGTTACCCCTCAAGTCGCTAGCAAAATTTTGGCAGTAATTCGCTACACAAGTCGCTAGAAATGCAAGTCGCTAAAGAGCAACTCGCTACAGACCAAGTCGCTACCACCAAGTCGCTACTCGTAGTGGAGAATCCACTACTTGTACTTTAACTCGCTAGATCTAACTCGCTAGGTTTAAAACTGTAACTCACTACAATTTTGTGAAGCAAGTCGCTATGAAGAAAGTTATCCGTGAACTAAGTCGCTAGCATGAAAAACCATATAAACATCACTTTTCAATCCAAAAACAACCCAACCAAGATGATTCAAGCTAACCAAATGAAAACTTAAACACTTGTGATGATTCTAAACATGAAAGTACTAACAAAATTCAAACTTTAACACAAGAAATCAACCAAATGATGCAAAAACCACTAAACTTTTTCAAACTCAAAAACCACCTAAAAACCACTATAAATCCAAAGATGTGCAAGATATGATCTAACCATGGCTCTTGATACCAATTGTTAGATATAACTTTTCACATACACATCAAACCATAACACAAAGTAGCATATAGATGGAATTCTAGAGAGAGAAAGTTAGAGGTTTAGGGAACTTAGTGAGAGAAAGTGAAAGATATTATTATGAGCTCCAACTCTCTACCTTGGGAGGTAGAGAGTATTTATAGTCTTACATAATCGCCACACATCGGGCTGTGGATCAGGCATACAGTGGGTAAAGACCCGTCCGTCCTCCACGGTGTTACTTAACTAAATACTACTTAACTTAAAATAACTACGACTACGAGCTTTCTAATGATTACATATACTTGAGGTGACCGACTCTTTAATACCGGGAATTTCTAATTCCTAACAGGTTTTTCCACTGCCTTTACCACAAGCCATAAACTTGCGGGCTAGCCAACTCTTCACTTTTAGGGATATGGTGAGCTGAATACCATACAATTTTGGGCAAATTTGTTAGGAATTAGAAATTCCCGGTATTAAAGAGTCGGTCACCTCAAGTATATGTAATCGTTAGAAAGCTCGTAGTCGTAGTTCTTTTAAGTTAAGTAGTAATTTAGTTAAGTAACACCGTGGAGGACGGACGGGTCTTTACCCACTGTATGCCTGATCCACAGCCCAAAGTGTGGCGATTTATGTAAGACTATAAATACTCTCTACCTCCCAAGGTAGAGAGTTGGAGCTCATAATAATATCTTTCACTTTCTCTCACTAAGTTCCCTAAACCTCTAACTTTCTCTCTCTAGAATTCCATCTATATGCTACTTTGTGTTATGGTTTGATGTGTATGTGAAAAGTTAATATCTAACAATTGGTATCAAGAGCCATGGTTTGATCATATCTTGCACATCTTTGGATTTATAGTGGTTTTTAGGTGGTTTTTTGAGTTTGAAAAGGTTTAGTGGTTTTTGCATCATTTGGTTGATTTCGTGTGTTAAAGGTTGAATTTTGTTGGTACTTTTGTGTTTAGAATCATCAAAAGTGTTTAGGTTTTCATTTGGTAAGCTTGAATCATCTTGGTTGGGTTGTTTTTGGATTGAAAAGTGATGTTTATATGGTTTTTCATGGTAGCGAGTTAGTTCACGGATAAGTTTTCTTCGTAGCGACTTGCTTCACAAAATTGTAGCGAGTTACAGTGTTAAATCTAGCGAGTTAGATCTAGCGACTTAAAGTACAAGTAGTGGATTCTCCACTACGGGTAGCGACTTGTGGTAGCGATTTGGTCTGTAGCGAGTTGCTCTTTAGCGACTTGCATTGTTGGCGACTTGAGTAGCGAATTGCTGCCAAAATTTGGTTAGCGACTTGGTTCGTAGCGAGTTACTACTTAGCGACTTGCTGTTCTGTTAGCGACTTGGGATTCTAGCGACTTGGCTGTCTAGCGAATTAGTTCCTAGCGACTTAGAGCTTTATCATCTAGCGACTTGAGTGATTGTTTACGGTTTTCTCTTGATTTAGTAAAATCCCGTGAAAGAATCTATTTCCCGGTTTAATCATTGAGTTATAAAATCCCGTATAATCTGTTAACATGTCTACCAACGTCCCTACTATCATCTCCACTGTTGCCGAGGATGTACAAGCAGCTGGTTCAGATACTCGTCCACCCATGCTTGACAGAACTGATTACGACTCTTGGGCTCAACGAATCAGACTGTATTGCCTTGGAAAGGAAAATGGTGTTAATATTCTCAAATCCATTGATGAAGGACCATATCGAGTTGAAACGACTAGAGACATACTTGATACTAATGAAGATGGTACTCCTATTTACGGTATGGACAGACCTAAGATGTATGATGAGCTTGATGATAAGGAGAAAAAGAGATTTGATGCAGATATCAGGGCTTCAAACATTGTTCTTCAAGGTCTTCCTAAAGACATCTACAAGCTGATCAATCATAACACTGAAGCAAAGGCAGTTTGGGATAATGTTAAGATGCTTCTCTCAGGTTCAGAACTAACTGTGGAAGACAGAGAATCCCAGCTCTATGACGATTTTGAGCACTTCAAGATTAAACCAGATGAGAGTTTCTATGAGTACTATGTGAGATTTCATAAGTTAGTGAATGACATGAGAAACATCAAGATGACTATGCCTAACATTCAGTTGAACTCTAAATTTGTGAACAATATGAATCCCGAATGGCACAAGTTTGTCACTTCTGTGAAACTCACTAAAGGATTGAAGGATACAAACTATGAGCAACTCTATGCCTTCCTCCTTCAAAATGAGAGACATGCCATGTTTGAAAAGAGGATTCTTGATCAATTCAAAGGTCAGGGAGAAACAAGATCTACAAATGAGCCAACTGCCTTCTTTACAGATGATGGGACTTCCAACAATGCCTCTCAAGTTGCACCCATGAATAATGATAATCATAATCACAGACCCATTTCTGATCCAAGGTTCAAGCAACCAGATGCAAATGCTGTCATGGAACATTTCATCACTCAACTAACACTCATGGTTAAAGAGAACAGGACACTTTCACCTCACACCAACAAACTCCACACCTGCAATGAGATCCGAACCGCCTCCAATCTTCACAACCATGCTTTGATAAGAGATGGGAAACTGATGGGGCAACCAGTTCAGGAAAGACAGTATGATCAGAGAAGAGGTGGAGCTGGGAGAGGTTATGTTGGCAATCAGAATCGAGGTAGTAATGGTAACCAAGGTCAAACTAAGCCGATCAAATGCTATAACTGTGGTGGTGAGGGACACATTGCAAGGAACTGCACATCTCCAAAGCGTCCACAGAATGCTGATTACTTCAGAGATAAGATGTTACTGGCACAAGCTCAGGACAATGGTGCTGCATTGGATGAAGAGGAATTGCTGTTTCTTGCTGAGGGTAATGCCAAGACCTATGATGCAGATGTGGATGAGCAGCCTATTTAGGAGATAGGTCACAATCATCAGAACGCCTTTCAAGTCGCTGACTGTGATGCATACGACTCTGATGTAGATGATGGACCTACTGCACACACAATCTTTATGGCTAGCATCTCTCCAATGGTTTCTCCCAAGATCTCTTCTTCACCACAAGCTGGCCCATCCAAGGACAAACTCATCTCAGAGGTATTAAAGCTATATGATGATGCTGATGTGCAACAGATGCATGACAAAGTACAACTAACTAAAACTTTTGAATCAAATATTGAAAATATGGGTAATATCAATATTGTCCCATACGATCAATACGTGAAACAAAGTGAAAGTGAAGTTGTACCAAGTGATGCATCTTCTGCAATCAACAATGACTATGTCTTTGATGAATACACTGCATGTGCTCCTGATGATTCCATAATTTCTGAATTAAATGCCTATAAGGAACGTGTTGCCATTTATGAACAACGTGCAAAATTTGAGTTGACCACTCGTGAGCAGGAAATGGATGACCAAGTACGTACAGTAATTAGAAAAAGTAATTTTAGAGAAGAAGTATTGAAACAAGAATTAAATTCTTTGCAAGAAAAACTTTCTAAAACAGCTAAGCAAAAACGAGAACTTCAAGAAAATGTGAAAATGCTTAAGCAAGAATTTAATGCAAAAGAATCAAAGCTCTTGAGAGATTTTTCTAATCTGAAAACTTTGAAAAACAAACTTGAAAACAAGTTGTACATGCAAGGAAACACCATTCAGACTGCTCACATGATCACTAAGCATAGAGTTCTAAGCGATAAGCATAGTGTTCCCATTATAGATAAACCCAACCCTGAGTATGGAAAGATAGCAAAAGCAGCTCAAAGTGTTATCTATGATGGAAATGAGATTCTTAAACCTAGACAAAAACCTAGTTGCGTTGAGTGCACTGAGGATGACAAAAAATTAGATGAAGTAACTAGGGAGAAGATGAATAAGAAACTAAATGATCCTAAGTGCAAAGAGAAGAAAGTAATTATCACTCCCCATGACTACAAGAAGGAAAACTGGATTTCCTTGAACAAGTTTAAGACTCAGACATTGTTGACTCCCGAACAAGTCTTCTGGAAAATGGATTTAGATAAGCAGAAAGCTGAAAATATTGCAGTAACAAACCCTCCCCTTTGGAAAATTCCTAGAGCAACTGTGTATCCTCCTAACACACCAATGCATCTTGTTCCTAGAACAATTGCCACTAAAAGCAAGACCTTAATTAGCCAATACGTTATTTTTCAACTATTTGTTGATTTTGAGAAAACTTGTAAGAAAAGGATCACACCCACTGGTATAACTGAAGGAGAAAGGGGTTTTGA